>VFXL01000069.1:0-40000 GCA_009761765.1 Phenacoccus solenopsis | reverse complement strand
GCAGTTTTGACATCTAGTTGTTTTACATCTAAATCGAGTTTATTTATAATTGCTAGTATCGAACGAACAATTGGTAATCTCGTAACCGGAGAATATGTTTCGCGGAGATCGTAAACCTTATCTAAAAATCCTTGAATGACTAATCGTGCTTTGAATTTTGTTTCGCCTCTCGTTGTAATCTTTCTCTTGAATATCCACAGAGAATCTATTACATTTGCATCTTTGGGTCGATCTACAAGTATCCACACGTTATTTCTTTCCATTGAATTAAATTCGTCAGTAACGGCTTCTCGCCATTTCTCAACATCAAAACACGTCATTGTTTCTTGATAATTTGTCGGATCTTTATTCAGTGATGCGAAAAACACATACTTCAAAGCATCTTCTTCATTATTAAGATCTACTTCTTGATCATGTTTTTCGTATTCATTAATAAAATCTTCAAATACAACTTTTTCCTTACTTATTTTTGACGACACAAAGTACGCAAAACTGCTATCTTTTACAGCTCTACTCATGTAGTTCGCGTTATGCTCTTTTAACGGACGCTTTCTTGGGCGGCCTCTTTTTCTTAGTATTTGTTCGTCAATTTCTTTTTCATCATTCGTTTCTAAATTAACTTTCCTAGGTTTACCTCTTTTTCTCGTTACAATCTCAGACTTTTCTTCATTTTCTGATTCTTCTTTTTCGAAATTTTTCATCCAATTCCAATTTTCCTCATTTTCTTCTAAGTCACTAGGTTTAAAGACATCTCCGTATACTAATTTTTCATTAAAGAGCACGTGTCTCGTTTCGAGAAATTTTTGTGTTCTTGGATGCCATAAAATATACCCACTGGGTGTGTATCCTACTAATACAGCTTTTATGGCCTTTTCATCAAATTTACTTGTATGATTTAAGATTTTAATAAATCTAATACATCCAAATCTTTTTATGTGGTTTAATCGGCACGTCACATTAAGGTTAAATTTCTTCAACGGCGCTTCAAAATTAATAGATTTATGCGGGGTCTGGTTGTAAGCATGCACAGCAGCTTCACAAGCCCACTCCCACATGCTCTTAGGTAATTTTGAGTCAAACATGTATGCACGGATACGTGTTTGTAACGTCTTGTTAAATCTTTCTGCTGTACCGTTATGCTCAGGAGTGTAGGGTGGAGAAGGGTCAGATTCTGTTTTCTCCTTTATCATAACTTCTACAAATTTTCCACCCATAAATTCAGCACCTTGATCGGAGCGAATGTAGCAAACTTTATCGTCTCTACCAAGTAGGTTTCGTGCAGAGATAAGGAATTTTGTCAGGCAATCACCAGCTTCGTCTTTTGTTTTTATCGGATATGCTCGCACTAAACGCGAGAAATCATCAATGAATACGATTATATATCGCTTACGGTTTGGATATGATACACTCTCTATTGGACCCATTATGTCCCTATGTATTATTTGAAGTGACCTGAGTGCCCTTTTTCTAACTTCTTACCTTCTATACTGATATCGGCATTTGCATTTTTATTAGCACTTTTTAGCACCCCACCATTTTTAGGTTCAAAATTGCTTAAGATTATTGCCTGATTGACGATATGTTCATCTGCTGCCGAGTCGGTAATGAACGAAATTTTCTTATTAAAACTAGCTGTAAAAATATTGCCTAAATTCGACATACCTTGTTTTTGATAGTTCTTTCCTCGGACGTCTTCACTTCTTTCATTGTTATTATTCACAGCGCTACCTTTAGGTGCATAACTCCATCCGCCTCTACCTCGACCTCTACCTCCTCTACCTCTATATTGCTTCGTAAAATTAAATTTATCAGTTTTCTTTTTATCATAATACCTGTTTTCCGCTCCGCGACAATCCTTCGCCAAGTGCAGAGTTATTTTCTTACACTTGTAGCAAAAACAGAGCCCTACAGCTTTGAGCTGGCATTCTTTCTCCATATAGCCCGCTTGATTACAATTAAAACAAGCTGAGGCAGCCACCCTCGCGATTTTTCTATCTGGCTTATTGGTAGAGTCTAAATTATCTTCTGCTGCTTTTTCAGCTTCGATCTGTGATACATACGAACGAATATCATCAATGGATAAGGGTACGTGTAAAGTCTTTTTGTTGATCAAATTTGCCTGTCTAATCTCAGGAATTGCCTTCACTACTGCACCATAAAAAGCTGATCTCTTTTCGTCTTCAGTAAGGAGTCTTACTCCTTCCTCACAATTTTCGTACTCTCGTACCACACCATCAAATCTCTTCCAAAAATCAAAAATCTTTTCACCCTTCGACATCTTCATAGCACACAGTTTTGCCCTGACAGACGACTCTGTCACATTAACCTCATTTCTCTTAAATTCCCTCAATTTGTTTAAAATTTCTATCGGATCTTTAATATCTACGATCCTGCGATGATATTCTTCGTCTAGATGATTAATAATTATGTCGCGTACCATAGCTTTCTTTTTCAGATCGCTTGATGGCGATTTATCATTAACAACATCAAGTAAATCATTCGTTCTTAACTCAGAATTTAGGTAGTCTACCCATAATTCTAACTTCGTTGTAGCAGTTAATTTATAGTCTCGTTTGACCGTTAATCTAACATCTCTATCTAAGTTGGAGGAGTTATCGTCACCTACCTTCTTATTTAAAAGGGAGATGGTTGTTTCAATCGTTCTCATCATGTTGGCCATATTCTCAGCCATCTTGATGTTCGCATCTACCAATTTATCTAAATTAATGGATGGTGGCGATGTTGCATCTGGTTTCTTTGGAATTTTTGGAATTTTCGGAAACAGAGTTAATGTATGATAACTTGTGTTTCTCCACTATTTTCACCTTCTTAGATGGATTTGCGTCATTGCTGTCGCCTTCGGGGAGGTCAGCGACTTCGACATGTTCGCGTACCATTTTTCCAATATCAAAGTTCTCATCAATTAAGAGTTCGTTTAACAATTGATTGTAAACGTCGCGTCCTATATATGAACAATATAAACTTATACCGATCTATTTTAATTTGAAGTTAAGCGTTGAGTCGTATTTCTGCTTCTGAGATGCTAAGTGAGCACTGCTAACAAATAGCAACTCCGAAACGAGTAATGTAATGAAAAAGGTAGCACAGCATACAAATTCCCTTACATTACCCTTAGTTAATGAAAGAAAGCACCTGAACGTCAGATTTATTCCTTCACTAACCCCCCGAACGGTTATTTAAGTGAACATCGCGATCTTTCAAAATGTTAGTTCACTTTACAATAAGCCGAGATGGCGATAAATAAATTGATGGAAGTAGAATTAACAATCTATGCTAATCGTCTATTCGAAAAGTTGACGCAGTAGTTTTTCGACAGCAGAAGCAGGGAGCAAACACATGACTCGACTTTAATAATTTACTTGAAATTCAACTTACCAATTTGAAATACCAATTGGTTGGGTTTGTTAATAGCACGGATACAACTCTCTTTTACTTCAAATATTATACTGTTTGCGAGGTCTAGAGCCTCGATGAATTTATGAGCGAATAATGGATTTATCTCCATCGTATTAATAATTTTAACTCGTCGAAACTTTTATACGAAGTAATTTCAACTCGTACACTAGTCACAGTAGCTCCGAACAGTGAGCAAACGAAACATCAAATGTAAAGTGGACTGATTCTTAAAAAACAAACATCAATTTCCATCGATTCTTGCTTCTTTGATGTCGGTGGAGACCGACTTCCTGTGATAAGGCTCCTTTCAAAAAGCCTCCAGGTTTTATCGTTTTCTAAGAAGTCAGCAAAATCGAGTCCTCGCAATATTTGTGATGACGAATTGGCGACGCATTGGCGACGAAGCCAGCTGCTGAAATAAGCTTCCTGCGATAAGCTTAGCTTCTCAGCGTTCTTTACAAGTCGAGTTGAGCCATATAACATGTGTTCGCTTTTGCGCATATTTTCTATGGACAATTAGACATCATTGTTTTCTAGAAGTCCTCTATCTCTACCCATCTCATGAGATGTATCTTCAAACATCTAACATCACCTTTTGATTAACTATTATATAACATAGGTAAACCTCTACTATTAAGTAGGTACATTTATGTCACTACCACCTAGGTTCAATTTTCTATTTCGTATTATTATACTTCAAGGTCATCTTCAACATTCAAAATTAATTACGAACATTCAAAATCTTTTCCCACCATTACGTAAGTACGTTTATGTAGGTGCGTAGATCTACTTATGAATTAAATAGCATGCTTAGCATTAACATCCCTTTCTTAAAATCATAACACCTATCTAGTCATTATCTATGTGTACACTGGTATAATTCGCGAATTACTTTTATGTAAGCTTACATGCATTTTAGTTTTCCGGCAATCATATAAATTCTACTTGCCCGTGCGCTGTGGATGCGTGCACTGGGCCCATAACCTGTTGGATATGCTGGTTAACTTGAACGGAAAATAAAACACGTCTATCTTTGCGACGGGTGAAATTTGGTGTATAAAAAATAGGCGTAATTATAGGACTCGGAGCGCGAGAAATAATGCAGCTCCGAGGACGAGATATAAGAGTAGTCGTTGCGCTTGTAAAAGAGCGCCGAACGAGCTTATTATGGCGCTAAATAGCAGCCACAATTATTGAAAAATTAATTGCTTCGTGGCGAAAGACTTCAGCCACGACGAAGTAATTAGAAAGAAGTATAATTAGGAGCTGAAAAATAATATTTATTGAATTAAATTACAACTATTTTAGCGCAACTGCGGCTAAAAAGAACATCGACCATACAGTCGAATTCAAAAATAATGTTCTTTTGAGTTCACTCGTCCGAACGACCCATATGATTAGGTAACTAAGATATTGTATCCTAAACGTTAAATACTAAAGTGTGCCATAGTCTATCAGCGAGTAGCACCAATATATGAGTTCTACTCGACTGATAAAACGCTGGCGTGTTTTACTGTTCAAGTGCGTAAGCACCCGTTGCAATGCCCCTCAAAAAAAAAAAACAAAAAAACCAAAAAAAAGAAAAAAAAATTATATTAGAGGGTGGTCCATTTACGTTACATAAAAAGAATTGGTTGGTGAGGATCACCTCACAAAATATATTCCAAAACAAAAATTACATATTCATTTTTTTTTTTTTTTTTTTTTTTTTGAAGAAATTTGATAACAAATCAAAATAGGAATAATAATGAGAAACAACAAAAACAATCCTCCACTATATATAATGTGTGAAATAATATGCAAAATTAAAACAACATAATAATAATTATGCATGAAAATTATAACAAATGATATCTTTCCGCTCTACCAGCACATACAAAAAAATTAGGAAAAATAAAAATAAAAAATATGAATCTCCAAAAAAAAATTACAAAAAATAAATTCCTAAAAGAAATCCCCTCTATAAGAAGGTAGGTAGGGATTTTCTTGACCAGGGTGCCTCTTAGCGTAATTTCTGATTTTTGATCTCTTCGTACTCTGGTTGCCCCTGCTACCTCTTTGTCTCTTGACAGCAGGTGAGGACTCAGCACTGGAATCCTGAGCCTCTTTCCTCATGGCCTCAACTATTGAAGTAATGGCTTGCACAGCCTCTGAGACTGTCCCGTCTACATCGCTGTCATCAGATAAGTGTAGAGTGGGCACTTCTTCCTTGTTTTCACCGACTTTCTTCTCGGTTGACGGAATTTTTATTACCTCAAACAGAGGTGGCATACCCAACCGACTCTCTACCAACTGCTCTAGAGTCATGGATGTTTGCGATGATGACAACTCTTCTTGCACCGTCACTCTCCTCACCTCTCGCTGTCGTAATCGTTCTGCATTCAGAGCATTAATCATTCTGGCATCTCTCACGCCTTGTAATGGTGCCATGCCATCTACCAAGAGCTCTTGTTGCTCTCGGTATCATGTCCTACGTAGCATGTTGAGGTCTGTATGACCAACACCACAAGAGTTATTAGACTTTATATCATTGGGGCACTGTCTGCGATATGCTGGGAACCTATCTGCCATTTTGAGATGCGTTCAAAAGAAGTTAAAGAATAGAAAAAGGGGGAAAAAAATAAACCTATGCTATTCCTTAAGTCGTAGCGCTAATAAGCTGCTAACGATATATAAAAAAATAAAAAATTGTTAAAATGATTAAACGAAATTGTAATATACTTATATGGTGCGCGAAGTATAATGGAATCGTAGCGCGTTATAGCAGCATACGAAATAAGAAAGTTTGTAGCGCTAAGAAGAGCAGCTTACAATGAACTGTGATGAAGTAACCAAGTGATCTCGTTGAGATGTCTATTTTGGCATTTCTATGATGATTTTATCTATGAAATCTAAGATATAAGTAGGGGTAACGAATAGGTGAATGTACCTATAGGTAATTGTTCGAACTTATTTATAGGTATTTTATTTTCATTTACATGCATATAATTTCATTGAATAACTATTTCGAATGAATCAATCCATGAAACGATAACGGTTTTTGAGACTCCGTCATTGTTCTCTACTAGATAGGTATTTGCACCAATTTTTCGTGTGACGCGATAAGGACCTTCATATTTCTGGAATAACTTTTTCATGACCCCAGTACCAGCACTTGATAATGCATGAACGCGAATATATATGTCGTTGCCGATGTTAATTGGTTTACCAAATTGTTGGATATCATTAAATTTCCTCTCAATCAATGGCCGATTTTAACCAGTGATATCGAACATATCGTATGATTGTAGTTACATGAGCATCTTCCTTATTATTAAAAATCAACGGTAGTTTGGCAAGTTGATCCGCACGATCATTACCATAATCATTGCGGTGCCCCTGAGCTTTAATCCACATTATGCGCGGAACTTTTTGG
The DNA here is from genome assembly GCA_009761765.1 of Phenacoccus solenopsis. NCBI lineage: Eukaryota > Metazoa > Arthropoda > Insecta > Hemiptera > Pseudococcidae > Phenacoccus > Phenacoccus solenopsis. The sequence continues at coordinate 33,168 of VFXL01000069.1, read as the reverse complement.
CACCACATTCTTAACATATACCACAAATCTTCATTAAGCACAGTATATATTTTGTTTACGGCTCCGTGTATTACGTATTCGGAGTCTGTATGGATTGCTAGGCTTCTAATTTTATGTTTGTTGGCTATCATAAGAGCTTCAATTACAGCCATTATTTCTGCTTGATTATTAGTATTGCATGATGATACATATTTTGAAACGTTAGCGCGGTGTGCGTCAGCGAACCATATTCTTATAGCAGCGCGCGCATGCGGAGTTCCATTTCCTCTACAAGCTCCATCTGTAAAGACATGGACATACTCATCTTTATCCAATACGAAATTTATTTCAGGCATGAAATTACTTCTTTCGTAAATGTTTGACCCAGAAATAATTTTTTGTAGCTCATAAGTAGGTTCACGTAATTGAGTCAGTAGGACATGTTTTCAAAAGGATTTATTTCTTGCTCTTCCAAAATAAAAGCAGGAGTCAATCCATGATGGAGTGGTGTATTGTTCATGCTACTCTCAATATATGCGATATAGGATAGCCAATTTCGATGCGAGTATTCAAGCTGAAGATGCGCATTAGCGTAGATTTGCGCTCGAAGTTTGTTTCCTAATTCTTTCATTACGCTTTCCACAGGGTTCCCTTGGGCGTGAAACCGTGCGATAAAAAATGGTTTGATATTTTTACGTGTCTGTCTAATTAAGGCATTTGCAGTCATGCATTTTACCGCTCGCAACCAAACATATGACGAAAATCTATCGAGAGTAACCAAAATGGCTTTATATGAGCCTTTGGTGGCTGGTAGGGGACCGAAAATGTCTGAACATAAAAGCTCTCCTGGAGAAGCAGCCAACTGAGTTCCAAATTCTGTTTCGAATTTTGAATTTGCAGCTTTTGAGATTTTACATGTAATGCATTTTTCAATATGTTGCTTAATAATTTTCTCCATATTCGAAAACCAAAAATTTCGTTTTATTAGGAGAGTTGTTTTTTCTCCTCCTGGGTGAGAGAAATATTCATGTACGTAATTAATAACATCAATTACTAAAAAGTTGGGAAGCACTGGGAGTTGTGTATGATTTATTTTACGATGTAAAATGTTGCCAATAATTTCAAAGTTTTTGTTTTCGTCTTCATTTGATGACTGTATTTTACTCATCGTCAAATATATTTACTAGACTAGTTTTCGTGAGTCGTTGCTCATATCTTTGTATGTCGAAGTTTTGTATGTACAGTAGCCATTTTGTTACTCGATTTAGGCATCCTATATTTTCTTTAGCCTTAGCCATTAAATTCTCGATGAACGAAGGAATATAAATTCTATTTCCCAAAAATAACGATTGAAATTTTTTCATTATTACGTAAACGCTATATATGAGAATTTCATTGGGTAGGTACCTACTTTCATTTTGGGTGAACTTGTGACTATAATAAGTTATGATGCATTCGTGTGCTGGTATATGACAACATTTAACGTATGCATGGAGACTTTGATTTCGAGATAAAAAGGAATTGCGTAGTTAATGTAATGTAAAGTTACTTGTTTTTTTAATTGTTCCCTAACAGCTCGTAGCGCCGCCTCTTGTGGCGTCGACCATACGAATTTTGATCTTTTGTTTAGTAATAGTTGAAAAGGACTTACGATTTCTGCAGAATTTTCAATAAATCGTGAATAGTATTGAAAATGGCCTAATAATTTTTGTACACCTTTTTAATTTGTAGGATGTGCTAGAGTTTCAAGGAATTTTAATTTTGAGAATTCTTTCTCAATGCCTACTTGAGTGAAAATAAATCCCAAAAACTTTGTTTTACTTTGAAATAATTCGGACTTTTCGAGATTGAGTGTTATGCCAGCATTCAATACACGATTGAGTACATCAAATGTCAGCTTTAAATGATGGTCAAAGTCGTTGTGAAATATTTTGACGTCATCTACATAACATTGGACGAATCGTGAGTTGCATCCACTTAAAATCTTTGAAATGACTTATAAATACGGATGAGGAAACTGACGTTCCAAAAGGTAATCGTTTGTAGGTGTATATTTCACTGTTAATTTCAATTCCTAGTAATTTACTTGATTCTTTATTCAAAGGAATTTGAAGGAAACCTTGTGAATAATCGAATTTTGTGATGTATGTAAAAGGTTCCTGTTGGGCAATGATGTCATCAATCTTTGGAGGATTATATACGTGGGGTCTTAAAATATTATTGAGAGCTGATGCATCAATGCATACTCTTAAGGAGCCCTTATCTTTTACCACCACTACAATTGGATGGAGCCATGACGTCTCGGATTTTTCCACGATGCCTGCTTTTAGCATTTTTTGAATTTCATTGTACACCTCCTCTCGATATTTTATTGGAATGGAGTAAACTTTTCTTTTCCACGGTAATGAATCATAGATCTCTAATTCTATGTCCTCCCCATTATAACAGCCAAGTTCCTTTCGAAAGACTGGTAGAATAGGTTCAAACTTTTTTATAATCTGAGTCTGTTGAGCAGTGGTGATATTGTTGCATATCTTTACAGATGTAAGGAGATTTTCTAGTTTTAATCGTATCTCGCCACGCTCCTCTTCTGAGATATTTTTCTCTGTGATGATATTGCAAGTATCTTTTCCATAATCGTTGACGTGGAAAGGATCACAATATATGATACTAGAGAAACGGATTGGGGTCTTAGCTTCAAGCCTTCCGACTCTCCATGTGAGCATATTTGTGAATGCACATAATATATATGTATACCCAATTACAGCATCTGTACCTAGCATGATGGAAAAATTACCACTTTTGACGACTAAGAATTGATTTGAGACAATATTATTTCCCAAACATAATGGTATTATACATTACTATTTTACAATAGATTCTTCTTCACCAAACGCAACTTGTACCGTTCTATTTTTCTTGCATTTGTCAAGTTTTAAATTTGGGAATCGTTTGATAACTTCATTTGCTACGTTGTGAGATATAAAGGAAGATGTTGCACCACTATCTACCATGATTTCGATACATACATCATTTATTTTAACTCTCGTGAAAATGAGTTTTCGATTTAATTCCTTTGTGATCGTGTTAAAATTCTTTTGCCCGTCGTAAGGTTCATGAATTTTTTCTTGAATCACTGCCACAGCTTTTTGCATGATTGCATTATTTAGCATTAACGTATTTTTATAGAACACGTTCTCACGAAGCCTACCCTCTATGATACCTTGTTCATGAGATGGAAACTCGTAAATCAAATCAGCGAGATCAATTCCCATGATTTCTTTATCCATCTCAATTAATTTATTAAATAACATGGTTATTTTATAAAATTTAACCAATGAATTGTGGTTATCGCGATAAGTAGGTACAGGAATAGGAAAAATTATGGCAATTCTCTTTGCCCCTTTTTCTCGAAAAACTGAGATGAGTTCAGTTAATATTTTAAAATACATTTCTTCATTAAGTTGGAAATTGCGATGTTGTAATTCATTTGTGGCTATCGCAATCACCCAAAATCCCAAAACTCCTCTCATATTATAAAAAGATTCTTCCTTCAACAACTCGAACCATACCACAGTGACATTCACTGCTATACAGACGGCTCAAAAATCACCAATACCCATACAGGATACGCATTTTCCATTCAAAACGATTCATACAACTTCAAAATCAATAATGTCATATCAATTTTTACAGCAGAACTCACTGCAATTTTCCACTGTTTGAAAAGTATCCAACAAATTACTTCCCCTCAAGTAAAAAGTATCCTCATTCTATCTGATTCCCTCAGTTCTTTGCAGGCTTTACAAAACCCCTTTTCAGAAAACTCCCTAATTTACCAAATTCAAAACTTAATACACTCCCTTATTCAAGCAGGAAATACAATCGAAATGATGTTATATTCCCAGCCATGTAAACATTGAAGGTAACGACAAAGTCGACCACCTCGCAAAAACCGCTAGTAATACTTCTCCCATTCAAATTTTTACCCCCACAGACCTCAAATCTTACTTCACATCAATTACCACCCAAAAATGGCAATCAGAATGGTCCTACCAAAACACATCCAAACTCTTCACCCATAAAAAATCAGTTATACCATGGAAACACCTCGACCACTTAGATCGGAAAAGCGAAATAACAATCACCAGACTACGACTTGGTCACACCAGGCTCACACATAGTTACTTTTTCGAAAAACTCCCACCACCAATATGCAACCTATGTCATCAACAAAATATCACTGTCAACCACCTTCTCTTTCTGTGTCCAAAATTGTACGACATTCGAAAATCATTAAAAATCAAACAAGAAATAACCGACAACCCACAAAATATCCATAACATTTTGACTCTCTTACAACGTTGCGACCTTCTATTTAAAATCTAACTATCCTAGAGGTGGCGTGATAAAATCACATTCTCATGAACTGAATTTACGCGTTTTACAGCGCTGAGAAAACGATCGAGAGAAATGCATTCAAATGCACTGTTAAACCTATGATAACGACTATTTGGAGTTTTCGTGGGCTTAATTTTTAAAAAGTTTTTGATTAACGTATAGGCGATTCCATCACCACAAATTTGGAAATTTTCAAATAAATGTTTTTCATCGCGCGTTGAAGCTTCGACGATGGGAGTTTGATCATCCGTCGTTTTAACCAAATTTAATTTTTGCTGGAATTTATTGCTAGGAAAATAAATTTTTAAGCCACTTGAGATTCCATTCGAGATTTTTTCCAGTATTTCTTCTGCTGAATTTGTTTGAGCACCTATAGCCCATTGACACTGCATTGGCAGTTTATCCATAAGCATTTGAATGATTGTTGTTTCTAATAGATGTACTTGATCAAGTGTGCGCAAAATAGTGAGCATACCTGCTAACTCATCAACAATATGTGTTTGATCACGCGTGTGTCAATTTTTTGTTCACGCACATTTCTCAGTGCTTCTTCTTGTAATTTCCTACTCCAAAATATTTTCAAAAAGGTATTTTGAAGTTCTAATAACATTCCCATGAAACGCTGTTTTTCTCGTAACCATTCGTAACTTTCGACTTGTATGCGATTAAAAAACAAGTCGATTTTCAATCCTTCATCAATATCGCCAAAATTAATTATCTCATTAAATTTATTTAGAAATTGCTGAGGATTATTTTCTCGTTCAAATAACGGAAGAACATCGTTGTAATATTTAAAGATTTTCAAACGACTCGTCGATATGCTGCAAACTGGTCTATTCTCGGGTGATATAAGTAGTGCACTCTGTCGCTCCACGTTGGTATTATGTAGAGTACGCGTATTCTGCGCTGAATCGTGACGCGTTGCGTTCATGTTGTTGTTTATATTCTCGTTTCTAACTTGCGCGTTGGGTAGGTTACCGCGTAGATTAGATAGATTGCTTTGTGAAGCTTGTATATTACCGAAAGTTCTTTCGAAAAATTGTACGGCTACATGTCGTGTGATTAAAAAACAAGTCGATTTTCAATCCTTCATCAATATCGCCAAAATTAATTATCTCATTAAATTTATTTAGAAATTGCTGAGGATTATTTTCTCGTTCAAATAACGGAAGAACATCGTTGTAATATTTAAAGATTTTCAAACGACTCGTCGATATGCTGCAAACTGGTCTATTCTCGGGTGATATAAGTAGTGCACTCTGTCGCTCCACGTTGGTATTATGTAGAGTACGCGTATTCTGCGCTGAATCGTGACGCGTTGCGTTCATGTTGTTGTTTATATTCTCGTTTCTAACTTGCGCGTTGGGTAGGTTACCGCGTAGATTAGATAGGTTGCTTTGTGAAGCTTGTATATTACCGAAAGTTCTTTCGAAAAATTGTACGGCTACATGTCGTGTTTGATTTACACGATCGTTGGATATATTTTCACTAGAATTTTGACTTGGTTCGACTGTATATCGATTTATCAGGGTTCGTACAGTATCAGCAATATTTGGGCGTGTATAAGTTTGATTTATGCTGGGATTATTGCGTGGTGTATCATTTGCATTTAATTGCACTTGAGGTAGATCTATGTCTGGAGCGTTTGTTACTGAAGCAATTGCATTTGCGATAACCGGTGAGCTCAACAAATTGGTGAACAACTGATCTCGTTCTCGAAGTTGATTTCGTAAATTTTCAATCTCTTGAGAAACTGGTGATCGCTCGATCGGTAAAATATTTTCTATTTCATCTCCCGATCCATCCTCAATTTCTACCTGAGGGCGTTGTTGACGTTGTTCTTTTCTCTCATCTCGACGCTTCTCTAATTCAGTTTCATATTTCTTTTGTCAAAATTCTGCATCAGCAGCAGATTGCCGAGATCTACGAGTATTTCGACCCATAATATCGTAGTTAGAATATTAAAAATTTAATAGTATTGCGTTTTTTCCAAAAGAAAAATTTATAATTCTTTGAAAAATTATGATAGTATCTCACTGGAAAATCATTGTAGCAATAAGTAACTTCTCTGAGTATAATGGTAATTATTGATAAATAATATATTTGATAGGTGGTTTCCCTAAGTATAATGGGAATAATATTTATTTATCGTAGTTAATTTTTTGTATTTGTATAGTGAATTGGTAATATAGTGGTATACACGAAATTTCACCAGACGCGAGAAAAATAAATCACGTCGGGGTCACCACTTGCGACGGGTGAAATTTGGTGTATAAAAAATCAGCGTAATTATTGGACTCGGAGCGCGAGAAATAATGCAGCTCCGAGGACGAGATATAAGAGTAGTCGTTGCGCTTGTAAAAGAGCGCCGAACGAGCTTATTGTGGCGCTAAATAGCAGCCACAATTATTGAAAAATTAATTGCTTCGTAGCGAAAGACTTCAGCCACGACGAAGTAATTAGAAAGAAGTATAATTAAGAGCTGAAAAATAATATTTATTGAATTAAACTACAACTATTTTAGCGCAACTGCGGCTAAAAAGAACATCGACCATACAGTCGAATCCAAAAATAATGTTCTTTCGAGTTAACTCGTCCGAACGACCCATATGATTAGTTAACTAAGATATCGTATCCTAAACGTTAAATACTAAAGTGTGCCATAGTCTATCAGCGAGTAGCACCAATGTATGAGTTCTACTCGACTAATAAAACACGGGCGCTGCGTAAGCACCCGTTGCATCTTTTATCAATGTATATTTCTATACTAACCATTAAAAGTGGATACATGATGAAGATATAACATATATATCGTATACCAGTGCGACCAACACACCAAAAAAACCGATTCCATATAAATTCCTCAAAAACCGAATTTCCATACTTCACCCGCAGATTCCTAATCTTATATCTTAGACTGAAGAAGTTGACTTGATACAACAAAATCATAAAACAAAATAACACTATCAACCCCCTGTAATATCTATTTTCATTCGTCATTCCTTTCAGAAAAATATACTGTTTGTTGGCGAGGCCTAATTCTCCATATATTTGAAATGTCTGCCTCATTAACTTAATTATATAGTCATGATATATAACATACAGCATAGTGTCAAACGCGTATTTAAGGTAACTATAGCGAGATAAGTAGTAAAATACTCCAGACGTAGGAGAGAACGTTGCCAAGTATCCCGTGAGGAGCAAGAAGATAATGCAAAAAACTGATCCCAAAAATAAACCACTCTGAAAAAAAAATGTCAAGTTCAAAATACATATTTTTCCAACGTATAAAGTTAATTCATAATAAGTAATGAATGTTCAGTGAAAATATGCGATGTGATGACATCATTTTTCAGGGTACAAAAGTGTTCCTGTGCTCTACGAATGAAAGCCAAAAAATTCATGTAATAAAATAATACTAATCTATCCTATTACGAGTTTCAATCAAACCGATGTTGAATTTTCTCGAAATAATTGTTTTCGAACATTTTTGTCATACTTAGTAATTTTGTACATATTCAAATATTTTTTTTTGTTTTTTCAAAAATGAAAAATTTCAAAATGAAAAAAAAAAATTAATTGTTCGTGGAAAAAATGTCGAATGCATTGTAAGTATTCAAATAATAATGGTCAAAAGAGGAAAAAATCTGAAAGACTTTTACATCGCTTTTGCTTAATTCTTATCTGTAAAATGAAGTTATCAAAGGAAGGTAGGTACGTATCAAAAAAAAAAATCAGGGAAAAGTGATATAAAATTTTCAAAAAATTTTATAAAAAAAAATTCTGAGAGCGTGAAGACTGAAAATTTTTTTTGAAATGAAACACATTTACTTATGTAGTTTGCTGAGCCCTGAAAAAATTCCAATATTGAAGCTTTGAATTTTTTTTCAATTTAATCTTGTGGAAAACATACTATGTACAAGAATCCCTTCCAAAAATAACTCCTTGGAAATATCTTTCCCAACTCAGTCGATTACAAGAAGTAAAAATTACAAGACTACGTTTAGGGCACACCAAAATTACACATAACCACCTATACCAAGGAATTAGAGAAACCCCAAATTGTTCCTTTTGTGATGAATCCCCTATAACCTCCCAACATTTAACATGTTGAATTTTAGATATAGTACTTTTTGCCCTTTCAAATCGTATGAGCCGATATTTATCAAAGAAGCTCCTTAAGTTTCCAAAAATAAAGAAATTGAAATTGCCTTCGTATTTATTGTTTTTCAATTTCTGAAGAAAAATCAAATTTTTCAGCATTAAGACGATTAGACTGATTTTTTGCGATGTCATTCAGTACTCAAATAAATAATTATTCTATCAATAAAAAATCATATAACTTCTCTTGATGAGCCCTCAACATATAAAAGTTTACTTACAACGGAGGTTATATTGACTCCAAGCCATAATCCGAAACCTTCTGATGTCAAATTTACCAGCAAACAGATTAAAAAAAAGTCGACAGATATCATCATGCTCTGCAACTGAGATGAAAAGCAATACAAAAGCGCTACGTAAATCATTGTAAACAAAACCTACAACACGAAACACAGCACCAGTTGATGATAAACTGTTTTTGTTTTTTAATATTATTTTATTAAAAATTCAACTACTCAAAGGGTCTTTTTACAAGGACATGGAGGTAAGAATTGGGATATTATCGAGTAGGTACCTACTACTTACTTGCATGACTACATTCACTACGATATAGGCGCAATAGAAGGTCAATAATTTATACCAATGATTAAAATACTCTTTTCTGGCAGTATTTAATTCGGTGGAAACTGTAACAGAATTTAGCATTAATGATGAATTTTAGCATTTTTTTTAAATTGAAATGAACTTTAAATCTTACATTTGCATACAGCTGGTATCATGGAAGTGTAGCTTAAATAAATCAACGATATGACCAGAAATTTTGTATTGATTGTAGTCTCATTAGAGTTTCCCTCATAATTAGCATACATTAAACTGATTAAAGTTCCAGTCAGTATATGTAGGGCTATTTTTAGACGAGAAGAAGTCTGAAAAATGAATCTGTGGTTACGCACATAGGTACCTTTTCAAAAGAAAATGTCTGTCTGTTTAAGAACAAAAAAAATACTAACCCAATCTCGATATAATTTTAATGCATATTTTTTTGATAATACTTTAAATCGTCGGAATTCTGTGGGCCCTTTGTTCAATTCGTTGAATCTTTCACGGTCATCTATGACGTCGAAATCGCTCGTATGTTTATCTGGTAATGAAACAACGGGCAAGTAAAATAATGAGATGTTTATAGATACATCTTCAAATTGTATAATGCACACATCACGTGTAAGAATGAATGAATGATAACAGTAAATAATGTCTACCGTTGCTTGTGGAAGTAGATGCGCCACTTAAACCCTCAGTATAGCTTGGCTGAACTGGTTTGTTCGCGATTGCGCTTAACTGCGAATTAAAATGGCCATATTCGCCGTTGGCCACTTCTATAACTACGGGTGAAAAAATATAATCTAAATACGCTCATTTTGAGATATTAGATAGGATTTTGTGTGAAACTAGATCTACTTACCGAAATCAGCCGGATTATAAAATCGCGGACATTCTAATTTAATTGACTGTAAAACCGATATGACGTCACTCGGGCGACCCTGATAAATGCACATGCCAGCAGCCAGCACGTAAACATGATCGAATAACTCAAAAACATGAGCACTGGGTTGATGTATTGTACAAACAACAGTACGACCACTTTTAGCCAAGTTTTTCAATGTAGTTACATACTGGTGAGAACTGAGACTATCTAAACCACTTTGGTGGGTATAAATGAAAACAATACGTTTATTACTTGGATCGAGATTCGAAAATGAAAATATTTTCAATTTCATCTTGATACGATGATGATGTAAGTTCGATAAAAATACTTACGTAGTTGGTTTGTCGAGAAAAATAACCGATGGATTATTTATCAGCTCTAGTGCTATAGCCAACCTTTTCCTTTCTCCGAATGATAATTTTCCGCAAAGCGTATCCTTCGCTTTCGTCAAACCATTTAATTCCAAGATACTTCCTATCTAATTGGTTTAAAATGCATAAATGTATATTAAAGTCATTCGTGTATAGAATTACCAACTACACAATTTTAAGTATGTATAGTTATAATGGGGCCAGTTTACTCGAGCTTTGATTACCTGAAATTGGCAAATTTTTGCTATTGGCTAAAGAGCGCTTCTTTCAAATTCGAAAGGGGCATATTTTGATCGCACAAAAACAAATCATTATTTAAATTTTCTCAAGTTCATTTCGTAAGGAGATTAAAATGATTCGTAAAATTTCCTGATATATGTAATTTCTTTTCCAATTTAAATGTTTTGGTAATATGAGCTTTTTTCCACCATATGAATCCATAACGAAAAACGTTCGATCTTTCTTTCACCCTCATCTTAGTTTGAGGAGACAGCCCCCACCTCCTCCGTTCCCCCTCATACATCACCTGTAAAAAAGAAATTTGGAATCTAATATTCTTATCCTTGTAATTATATGATGCATTATTTATCGAATTTGAGCTATTTGAGACTTCAAATTTTTTTTAGTTTTCAATTTTTTCTGTATTACTGTATCATGAAAACACGATGTTAGAAGGGAAAAGAAAGGTTATCGACCTTACAATGGGTGGGAGAGGGGTACACGAAAGTTCGAAAATTTTTTTAGCGACGTTACATCATAAAATGAGCCCAAATGACGAACCTATTCCGATTTTAGCTTCTCAATAGTGAATTTGGAGGGGAGTTGAAACAAAAAAAATGCTTAATCGTTCATGACTACAGGCCACACCCAATACCAAGTCTGAAAACCCCTACCTTATCCTTTCCAAAAACACTTAAGAAGTTGAATTTGGCACAAATGTAGTATTTCTTGCCACGAAATAATCATGTGAACACATATTTCTCAAATTATAACTATTTGAGGGTGCTCAAATTATCTTCAAATCTTGATAATCCGCCATTTTGGATCCATTTTGACTCAGATTTAAGAGGTTATATTCTGGTCACAAACTAATCCTACACACAAAGTTTGACCATTCTAGGCCGATTTGGTGATGAGATATGGAAGATTCATGAAATTTCCTGCAGCAATTTCCCCTCCAAAAGCCGTTTTTTGCTCTAACTCCCCTCCAAAATCACTGAGGAAGCTAAAATCAAAATACGTTTGTCACTTGGGCTCATTTTATCATATGACACAGCAATAAAAAATTTTCGACCCCTCCTGTACCCCCCACTATTTTAGGTTGATAACCCCCCTTCCCCCTCCAACATCATGTATGGAAGTGAATTCGGGATATAGTATACAACTTATCCCCAATAACCATATGAATTCATATTAATTACATTTTTACCAACTTGAGGCTCCTCAAGCTCTACTCAAAATTTTGATAATCCGCCATTTTGAATCCATTTTGATCCAAATTCAAGAGGTCATATTGTGGTCACCAACTAACCTCACACACAAAATTTGACCTCTTTAACTTGATTTGGTGGGGAGATATGGAAGATTCAAGAAATTTCATGACTCAAAACTTCCTCAAAAAGCCGTTTTTTGATCTAACTCCTCTCAATATGCACTTAGGAAGCTGAAATTTGGATATGTTAGTATCCGTGACTCACTCTTTCATATGAAATCAAAAACGAAAAATTTGAGCTATTTGCCCTTCTCCAGCCCCCTCAAAATTTGAGTGATCCGCCATTTTGAAATTTATCGAAAAAACAAAAAAACTATTTTTGCGTATTTGCAAGAAGAGTTCCTCACCGAATTTTGAGCGAATTTTATCCACACCCGCCTGCGCAAGGCGAGTGACACAAAAAACGAAATTTCCTCAAAAACAGGTTTTTGCTAACTCTCTCAAAATGCACTTAGGAAGCTGAAATTTAAATATGTTGGTGTCCGTGACTCACTCTTTCATATGAGATCAAAAACGAAAAATTTGAGCTATTTGCCTCTTCTCCAGCTCCCCTCAAAACTTGAATGATCCGTCATTTTGAAAGTTTTCGAAAAAACAAAAAAAATACTTCTGCGCATTTTCAAGAAGAGTTCCTCACCAAATTTTGAGCGAATTTTATGAATACTCGCCGGTGCTACGCGTGTTGGAAAAAAAATATATATATACCAAAAAGTTGGACATTTGCCAGATGATTACAAATGGTCTGAAACGCAAAGATTTGAAGACTCCACCCTCTCCCGACCTTCCCTTCCCAAATCAGGTAGGCTGTAATAGCTATCGTTTTGTTAAAAACTCAGCTAAAAACGGCTTGTGGAGAAGAAATTACCGCAGGATATTTCATGAATCTTCCATATTTCGTCACCAAATCGACCTAGAGAGGTGAAACTTGGTATGTATGGTTAGTTGATGACCAGGATATCATTTAGACTTGGTAATGCGTGTAGCCTGTAGATATGAAGGGAAGGGAGGAGGTCGCAGTAACGTGTTATATAAAACCTGAACAAGCCCCAATTAAAAACTTAGCTCCACTTATGGGGCATGGCTGCTTTCGTTTTTTCAAATTTTTATCATAAACATACAACATACATCCAAAGAATACGAAAATGAGAAGAAAAAAGCAAATATTGAGAGAATGAGGAAAATTAGAAAATATGGTTTAAAATTGAAAAAAGTCTCGAGGTTTTCGTAAACAATTGAAATTTTGAAAAATATCAAAGATAAAAAACAAAAAATCGAAAAAACTGAGTAAATGATTTTTCATTTCACTTTCCCAGTATTCGATACGGAAGGCCAAATTTTTTTTTTAGCTCCGAGCTCTTTCCAGTTTTTGACGTTCTTAAACTTCTACGTACAATTTCTTGTTTCGTATTCTGTGATATGGTATCAGCTAGTTTCAGTTCAGCTGCAATTGTCATAGTCTCATCTACTGTAAAGAAAGGTGATATGTAATCATCGTGTGCAATGTAACACACGTCACCATGATCGAAGTAATTTTCTTCGCTATCTTTTGAACCATTTACAATCTTTATATTGCCTTCGATATGGCCTTCACTGTAAATAATAAGTTAATGTAGATGCTTATTTTGTTGAATACATATACCTATTAAATCGTGATTAAATACTACAACTACTCACTGAAACCCCGTTAGGATATTAAGTAAGGTAGTTTTGCCTGCTCCAGAAGGTCCTAAAATTCCTGTCAGTTCGCCAGATTTGAAATGTCCGCTTATATTTTTCAGAATGAAATTTCTTACTGGAAATTAACGAGGGCATAGTTTTCTTAAATCATTGTAAGTAATGAAGTCCTTTGTAGTCTTTAAACGTTGAGTAATAAATACTGAATAGATAACTAGGATTTTATAATACATATATGTATTCGTGTTATTAAAAAAGTTAGACAATGCATTCAGACTTACCACCATTAGTGTCGTGAGAAGGAATCCAATACGTAAGATTTTCGAATATAATATCAATCTGGTTCGAATTGGTGTAAACTTTCATCTTCGTTTTACTTAAATCCATTTTTGTTAACGATCATACATTCACAAGGTACAAATAGAGAAATCACAAAACACATGAAATATTGAAAGCAAACAATCTACTAAATTCATTCGAATCTATAAAAAAAGTGTAATATATGAATGGCAAAGGCCAAGGGCAAAGGTATGAGAGGAAAAGTTATCAAGTCGTAGTTAATTGTGATTAAAAATAGAGTTAAAAAAATAAAGTATTTATAATGACTGGTCTAGGTTCTAATTGGTCATACGTCACGCCTGTAACAACCAATCAGCAAGTTGGAATGTTATAAATTTACCTCGACTAACTCATAAAATAAAAACACAAATCAGCTGACGATTCAAATCACAAACGAACTAGTAGGCCCGTTGCGACATTGTCGCAAAATAATATTGTAAAGTTATGAAGGAATGAAGTAAGAACCAATGTTCTCATGTGAATATTAGAATACTGTCTTTCTGATATAGCTTGAGACTTTTCAATATCGCAAAGTTGAGTAAAAAGCGCAACAATTTTTACAATTCCATTATGTGTATAAAATCAATAAATAATACCTAGTGTTCATATTTAGAATCCTGATAGAATGGTTGAAGTGGTAAAGCATAAAAAAAATTCAGTAAAAGAGTAAAATATGTAAGTATAATTAAAGCGAATAAAATGGTCCAGTTGCGACATTGTCGCTACAGTACTTCGAGCATTCACACATGAAGGCCAGTCCAAAGTCCAAACAATAAAAGTGAAGTGGAATTATCATGTAACATTTTGAGAAAAATATACTACTAATGAAAATATAATTTTCATTGGTAGCATCAGGTCTGTAATAACGGATCGTTTAACGTTCCGTTCTCGATCTGGTATCCATTCCTGGGTCATTCCATTACGTTCCAACTTTGAAGGTTCCGTTTCCTTACATTTTATTCTGTTCTTTACCTCCTTTTCAGTTCGAGTTGATAAAGTTATGAGTTTAAGTTTCGTCTTATTATTATTATTTTTTATTATCGATGAGAGACAAACAATCAAATTTCAATTTCACATCAAAAAATTCACATTGCACTGGACTTGTACGGTATTAGGAACAATTTTGCCAACATTCAAATTTCAAAAAATGAAAACAGTGTAAAATAACGGACCACTAACAAAATTGATCCGTTACGTTCCCTTACGTTCAGTTCTCAAAAATTTCGTTTTGTTATGTTCCATTCCATTCCGTTACTGAAATTAATAAATTGCCCGTTACGTTCTGTTATTCTGTTACGTTCCATTACCTTATTACAGCCCTGGGTAGCATTTTTCTGAAGAATAAGGCAACGAAATGATTTGAAATTAAACATGTTTTAAAGTCTTTGTTTGAGGGCGCTTATTTTTCATTTCTTTTTTTTTATATCAACTTTTTCGCATTTACCTACTTATTTTCCTAAGCACTGCCTCAATGACAGCATAACTTTGGGTAAGTTTCCCCGTTGCGGCCAGGGCTCAAAATCCTTAATGCGAAAATCTGAAAGATTGAAATCCGAATCAGAAATGATTGAAAATCAGAAACGAAATCCAAATCCGTATCCGAATGGAAAATCCGTTTCATTTTGGATCGAAGTTTTGCTCTTTTCAGGCTTTTTTTAAAAACGTTTTAGAGGGCAAATTTGTTACCAATTTTCGCATTTTTTTTCTTATATTGCTAATATTTTATAATAATTGAAACTTTTTAGCTCTGCATGGTACAAAATTGTCAAATTTAATTTGCTGTCCCAGTTAAAATTTAAAAAATTGAAAAAAATCCAAATCCGATACGAATCCAATTTTGAATCCGAATCCAAAATGGAAATCTGAATCCAAAAAAATTGAAATTCGAATCCGATTCAAATTTGAATCCGTATCCAAAATTCAATCGAATTTTGAGCCTTGGTTGCAATGTAGTCGCAACAATCGTATCACCAGCATTGAAAGTTGAAAACCAATACCAATGCTATACTGGAACAAATACTGAGGTATTGGAATTATTGCAGATTTAGGGATAAATGCGGACGCTGTATGTGGTATTACCAGTATTGTACTAACTGCTTTGGAAGGTGGGATACTAAATAATTATTAATACCATACCAATTGCGTTTAAAGTTGAAATACCAATACCAGCACTGTACCAATTAATGTAGGATACCGAATACCAGTACCATACCAACTGCGTTAAAAGTAGAAATACCAATAGTCCAGGGACTGCGAAGGGGAGGTGGTCAAGTACCTCCACCTCCGCCTCCTACCTCCAAAAAATGTAGTACCTCCTGGATGTACCTCCGAGATACCTCTGTGGTACTTTCTGGAGTTGAGAGGTACCTCCAGAAAGTAAAAAGTACCTTCAATACTATTATAGAAACTTAGAAAGTATTGAAAGGTAATACAATAACATTACCTTTCAGTTTCAATACTTTCTATAATTATTGTAGAGAGTTTTTCTGAATAATAGTTTTTCAACATATATTTTGATGAAGAAAACCTAAAATAAATATAGAAAAATTCAAAATTTCAGAATCTCATATAGGACTCTGTTCGCACTCAAAATTCATACATAATGAAAAGGAAACCCCAAAATTCATATTTCTTATTTCTGCAAACTTTAAATAATATCATCAAAATAAAAGGCGAAGAGATGGAAAAATTATGAAATGGACACCTATTAGTTTTCATGATTCAAAATTTTGTTACTTTCGGAAATTGGAAACCGACGCTAACCAACGCTCTATCTCTTAAAGCAACAAAATGAGGATCCCACCTTAAAAGCCTCTAATAAAATTCATGTAAAAGGTTTTATTTAGTTTGAAACATAAGACCAAGTTTTTGAAAATCTGATAAAACATTTTATATGTTTTGAAACCTTTTTTAATACATATTTCTTTATCACACAAAAAAAGTAAAAAACAAAAAATGATTATGCTGCTGAAAAGTGTAGGTATTAAGAAATCTGTTTAAAAAAAAAATCGCTGAAATGGAAACTGATATTGGATATTATTTAGAATATTGCCAGCGTTGAAAAATAATTACAATAATTATACAAAAAAAAAAAAAAAGAAATAAAAAAAATGTAAGTAACAGCAAATAGAACACTTGGCTAAGAATTCAACTCATTTGAAAGATCTAACCTTGCTTTGTTTTAAAACAAATTAGGTAGGTATTTAGTATAAATATGAAGTATTAAATTCCGCAAGCTGTCATACCGTGAGTCCAAGTGATTCGTATACAATCAGTGAAAAAATCTTTTTCCAATTACTTAAAATTGATTTTTTCAAATGCAAAGAAATTGTAATGCTGTTGAAATGAATTTATCAGCCTTAAAATTCACTGAAATAATTTTAAAAATGATTTCTAATTTAAAAATTATAGTTTAATTCTCATTATGTTATCAACGAATCACTTGGACGCACGGTATAATATAATGTTTCAAAGAATCCTCTCTTCGCTATGTATGTATACTATAATAATACGATGAGAAAAATTTAATCAACATCAAACTTGAAATTCACTAATCCGTCAAACGTATATTAAAAATAACAATCCCTTCGCTAAAATATCGTGTAGAATGGTGAGAAAAATAAAGCAAACCCTTAGAAAATCTCGTAGAATAATAATAGGTAGTTGACCAAAAATTAAAATGTTAATGCTAAAAGAACGAAAATTTTAGATTTACTCTTCATTTAACTTGCGTTGGACGCGAAGTCACGAGCTCACGACCCAATATTATTACCTGATTTTTATTGATCATTCTATCAAGAAAATTAATGGCTAGAAGAATTCAAAAAATTTTAATTCTCGAAAAGAAAAAAAAATACAGAATAACGAAAATAAAACACGAAAAACAAAAAGCGCGCCAAAGTCACTGAACCGTGCTATGATGCGCACATACGCGCGCTGTACGCACGCCACACCGACATACGTAGAGAATCAACCAATTAAAAATCGCTTCAAACGTAAGTAGGTAAAAAAAAAATAATGATAGGAAGACTAACGCTGGCTAAACTCGCGACGCCAAAGGTCGATGCTGCCCTAGTTTTCTTTATAACATTAGAAACCCCATCTCAGCGAGTCCCCATAGGAATAAAATTTCACAGAATTCTTTTAGTATAATAAGATTTTAGTCGTTCCCTGAAAACTGAGCGATATTATTTAGGAAGGTAGAAATGAAACTACCTACATTTTATCACATTCTAGCGTTATGATTGGTCATTACGCACGTAACATATGACCAATTAGAACCTAGACCAGTCATTATACATACTCTGTAAAAAAACAAAAACGTTATCAAAATTTTGACGGCATTATTTCTTTTTTGTTTATAATATTTCAAGTATTTTTCAATATACCGTATGAAGTGGCAATTTCCAATCCGCAGGAATTAATTTTAATTTCAATGTTTTTTTTTTTGTTTTTTTTTTCATCGAGTATAAATTACCAATTTGTCTCAATTTTTGAAAATAATTAAAATTTCTACTCTTTAAAAAAATATTTAAAAACGGTTTAATCCTTCTAAATTTTAAAAAAATTTCTGGCTTAAATTTTTGTAGTCATTAGATCACAAAATATGACTTTTGACGTTTGAAAATTTTTTAATTGTCTCGTATTTTTTTTTCTTTCAATATTTTTAAACACTTGACTTCATTTTGAAAAGTCTGAAAATTGAATTAAGGACTCAAATTGATATGATGTCATATTTAAACTAAAATTTATTTTATAAAAATTAAACATCAAGTTTTAAAGTTATTTTCAAAATAATTTTAATATTTTTTTTATTTATATATTTATTTAAAAATTAATTTGTTACCTTAAATATTTATAATAAATTATTTATATAAATAATAAAGAGAATAATTATATTAAATTTAATTCTTGGAATTTTATTTTTGAGGTCACTTGGCAACTATTGTGACCAACCCCATTCACTTAAAAAAAAAAATCGACTCACCCTTGTGCCCACTTCCAAAAAATCTGAATAACATGTTAAAAACTATACATGAGTAAATTTCAAGTTGACCGATTGAAATTAGTCATAGATAAAAGTTTTACTTGTAAATCACTTTTTTCTAAGTATCAAGATTTCAACCAATTTATTACAGAATTCTTGAAAAGATTTTTAATTTTTTTATGTTTTTATTTCAAGCTTTTAGTAAAAAAAAAAAAAAGTAAAGCTTTTCTAATAATCAAAACAAGCTACAGAAGAAAACACATTGTACCTCTTCGGTGAAATATGTTTCGATTGAAGTAAAACGAATGAATAAAAATTTTCTTGGTTCATCTAGAATGACACCATGTGATAATAATCAGTTGAAACTTGAAAGGTTTGGTATTCGGCATCAAAATTACACAATTTCAGCAAATTTTCCACACTAGGTACCTACAGTTGTGAAAAATCTGGAAGTCTAGAAGACGTGCTCTATTAGAAATCCTATGGAATCTTGGAATCATTAGAAAAATTATAAATAAGCTCAACTTATCTATGTCGAAAAAAAGTCCAAATGAGATATTGTGGCTCTGTTTTGTAACATAAATTTCTATCGTCGCTTTGCGTCCATTAAAAATTTCATACTCATCATAATTCGTTAAATGTTGCCATCGATCACTAAACAATAAGCCAAAAGCTAGAGACAAGCATCTATTTAATTTCTTTTATCTAATCTTTTGGTGCATTTCAGTAGAAATTTTGCAAACACATTTCTCATAGATTATTGCATAAAGAGTTATTTTATTTTATTTTCTTGAACTTTGGAACATACCGATTCTTTCGTTACTTTTTAATCCGCTTCCCTTACACTATAAACAATCGCTTACTGAAATTTACAACATTCAAAGTATTATATTGGAACCGAAAAGTCGTTAGATCGTATTTCTGGTATTGATTAGGAATTGCTTTCCTTGTTGACTAATTTTAATTTGGATTTTTATGTAGTATTTTTTGTGAATACTTAATTCAAATTGTATTAATTACTCGTCGTAATGAATTTATTATTTCGCGCGTAATATTATTGGTTAATCTTCACTACCAATGGATTTCAATGTTAAAGCGATTGCTGTTCATACGAACCCGAAACCTATTGACATTATTTTTCGCAACGTTACTTATTCAGTTTTTAAGGACAATTTTAAACGTGGTGAGTTATAACTTGAAATTGAAGTAACTAGTAGTTCTTTATTGTGAATTTTAATTTCCTTTGAACGAAAAATTAATGGGTACTTGTGATAGGAAAAAGTCGGTTATTTTTAATCGCGATTAAAAATTAATAAATATTTTCAAAATTTTCGACAACAAATTTTACTATTTACTGACCTTGAATTTTTTTTTATTTCAGTCAAAAAGTGTATTTTGAAAGGTTTATCCGGAGATTTCAAATCCGGAGAACTGACCGCTATTTTAGGTCCTTCTGGAGCAGGCAAGACCAGTTTACTCAATATCTTAACTGGCTATCAGTAAGGATAAAGTATTTACTATCTTGACGCTTTAAGATTAAACGATCGCTTATTTAGATGTTGTAATTTTTTTCAGTAGCGAAACCAACATTGGAGGTTTCATAAGAGCTATAGACAAGTCAAAAAAATCCCAATACGTAACTCTTAGGCGCGAAGATAGATGCTTCATTTTACAACAGGATGAGTTATCGCCTTCTTTTACTGTACATGAGATAATGACGATGGCTTCTAATTTAAAACTGGGAGGAAACATATCAGAAAGGAAGAAAATAGAAATAGTATGTGCTGAGTTGACTATTCTGTATCAAGTGTAGCTGGTAAAATAACTAAAATTTGTTGACGAATAGATAGAGGATATATTGGACATGATAAGATTGAAGAAGGCCAAAAATACGCTGTGTAAGAGATTATCAGGAGGAGAAAAGAAGCGATTGGCGGTTGCTCTTGAATTGATAAATAATCCCTCTGTCATGTTCCTCGATGAACCTACTACGTATGTACTGTATATTCCATTATTTTGTATACTATCATGTATTATGTATGCGTAGTATCTATTAACCTTATTAACGAATTCTTTAGTAAAAATTATGAATTAAATTAGAATTTTTTTTTTTTTTTGAAATTCATACTATAAGCATTTCTTTTTTTTGTATTTAGTGGTTTAGATAGTGCTAGTTGCCTTCAATGTATAACTTTACTGAAAAAATTAGCAACTAGTGGTCGTAATATCATTTGTACGATACACCAGCCCAGTGCTCTTCTTTTTGAGATGTTCGATCACATATACGTAATCGCTGATGGCATGTGCGTCTACCAAGGTACTCCGAGTAACGTTATACCATTTCTACAGTCTGTTAATTTGCGCTGTCCACGGTATCACAATCCCGCTGATTTTAGTAAGTATTCTCAAGGCTACTCGAAAATATATGAATGAAAATATTAATTGATGTAATCAGACCACAAACACACCTACGCTGTATAATTATTCAAGTAGTCTCTATTCTTTAACAGTTTTGGAAGTAGTGAATGGTGAATACGGACAGTTCAACTCAAAGCTGGTAGAAATCGCTACTAAATCGTGCTGGCGAATGATTACACCAAGTATGAAAATTTTTTCAGCTTACTGTACAACTTAATAATTTATTTATTTTGGTTAAACGGTGAAAGTGCATGAAAGTAACGGTACAGAAATATAGAATGGAATGGGGAGGGTGAAGAGAAGGCAATTATTACATAATTCATCATGTGTTGGGCATTTAGTACAACAGAATTCATTTTTTTTATTTTTTTTTATTAATATTGGGGCACCTAAGTTATCAAATGACTCCAAAAAATGTACAAAAAATGAAATCCCTCAGACTTGCTGAAAAAATCCCCCAGAATTGTGGAAAATTTTTAAAAAATCCACTTTTGGACATTTTGAAATTTTTTGCATTAAAAAATTTTATTACGTTTCGTAAAAAATAACAAAAAATTGTGAGGAGCATTTTTTTTCAAAATTTAGAGGTCTTAAATTTTTTTCATTTTTATTTCTAAAAAGTATCAATTTTCGGGATTAAAAAAAATAATTATTACGTAATTTTTGGGCCACGTGCATGATTTAAGTTTTTTTTTCAGCTCTGTGAGACAACGGAGACAAAATTCTCAACTTTTAGCTTTTATAGGTTTCCAAAGTATGAGGTGTTTGGTGAGAAATCTACAAAATATGTCATTTTAAAACAAACTTGTGACCTTCTGGAGACTCTGAAAGGTAAAAGTTGGCCGTATTTTGCGCATAGAGTTGCATACAGTTGGAATAAATCACATACATGCGTATGATCCATAAGCACACAAAATTGGTGCATTTGAAAAATAATTCTAAACAGTTTAAACCCTGTAAATACGTATAGAGAAAATGACGCATAAAAATTTTTCCGTTTTCTTTTTTTTTATGAAAATGAAATTTCTAAATGCAAAAAATTTTTCCTTGTAGCATGATTAATTTTTTTGATATTTCTTGAATTTTCTAAAACATTTGTTTTCATTGGAGAAAATGTCTTTGCTGCAAAGTATAGACGTTTGAAAGTTTTACCTATCTTTAATATTGAAGGAGCTAAGCTTTTTGTATGATTTCTATGAAATATTAATTTTCTACTCTTTCAACTCGGGCATTGTCGAAGATAGGCAAACATTGTATCCTTCAATTTTGGTTTTTATTGCATAAGATTTTCCAAAATTATCTAAATCTCAATTTTTCACATGTCAAGCTTGAACAGGAGTTTTATTTCAGAGAACCATACAAACCACTACAATGCAATTAAAGAAACCGCAAATTCATACGAATTCCACCAAAAACCTACGGAATATGAACGATTCTTCGTTTTATTAGAAAACTCGGCGATGAAGTCCTATCGAGATTGGGTACGTTAGTGGTGTCCTGTGAGAAAATGAAAAAAAGTCTTCACACTGATCGAATTTTTTTTCGGGAAAATATAGATCACCAGTCATGTTAGAGTAACGACACATCTGCTAATTAGCCTTCTCGTCAGCGTAATATACAATGATTGCGGTCAAAACGCTAACAAAATTTTTACCAATGTCGGATTCTTGGTGGCAACTATCCTTTATTTGTCTTATAGTGCGTTGGTGACCTCCAATGTTAAATGTGAGTTAATGCTTTGTAAGTTATAGATAAAGTACTATATCTTTGAAATAATTTTTCTCATTTTTTTTTTTTTTTTTTTGTTATCACAGTATTCAAAGAATTGAACGTCATTAAAAAGGAGCGATTCAATAATTGGTACGAACTGACGACCTTTTATTTCGCTTTTCTCGTCGTCGATATTCCCAAGCAAGTATGTATGTTCACATAAGCACCCATACGAACCGCATTACTGAAGCTGAATTTTTGATGAAAGCTTTGTTAAATTTCGGATATGTAGCTTTTTTTGTCCATAAAAAACACATGAGCCCCCGTACTTATCAAATTTCAATTACTTGATATTTCTCAAGCCTTCCTCAGATTTTGAGGATTAAAAAAAATTTGGTTTGATCATAATACAATAATATTAAAATTTATTAATAAATTAAAAAAAAAGAACTAATTAAATTTAAAGAAAAAAATTACGTATAAAAATGAAGATATTAAATTTATTGTTCTTAATAATGATCTATGATATACAGATTCCCTCTTTTCTCAACTCTTCTTCCCAAATCATACAATCTATAATAATTATAATTTTTATTAGAAATTCAGCTAATACTGTAGTATGGAGTATGGAGTGCGTTACGACTTTACAAATTCTGTACGTGTTTTTTCAACTTAAGTAATTACGAATGTACATTCTTGTTATTTATTTTTTAAATATGACATATCGCATCGTCATATGTTCTAGATTTTATTCACCATGGTATATGTGATACCAGCGTATTACCTGACATCTCAAATATTAAGTTTCGAACGATTTTTAAAATTTTCATTAGTTTGTATATTTATCAATTTACTGTCGGAAGGCTTCGGTCTAATTTTTGGAACCATTGTTTCATTAGTGGTACGTATTACAGCAATACAAAATAGTTCATCTTGTAATCAAAGAAATTGGTACGATTTGATTAAAATTCTTCTTTTCAGAATGGAGTATTTTTGGGAACAGTCTCAACATGTTTCCTTCTAGCGTTCGGTGGATTTCACATATTGCTTCCTCATATGCATAAAGTATTGTATTACGTGTCCTATATCAGTTGCTACAGGTACGCGTTTACTGCTTTATTAAAATCCATTTATGGAAACAATCGGCCTCCATTACATTGCCCAGAATCGGAAATATTTTGTATTTTGAAGTATCCTAATGATATACTGAAATATTTTGGTGCCGAGCACGATGAATATTTTATCAATATTATAATATTATTTTGCTTCACTGTTTTATTTTATGTAATTGCATTTTTTGCTCTTAAATATAGAATTAAGTATGGATACCTTATTTAAGATGTTTTGAATGCAAATCCATCGAAGAGTAATTATATTCATTTATCGACTTTTCATGTTAAATGGAAAACTGAGAGTGGGTACCTTTTACGAGTATCTTGGAAAAAAAATTTCAACTTTTCAAGTCAATAGAAAATTTTAATTTTTAGTAATAAACGCTAATGGTTAATTTAATTGAAAATATAAAATTACCAAAATATCAGCTCATTATTTGAATTTTTGTCAAGAAAACATTTAGACTTACCTCCATACTCAATGTATGTAGGTATAGGTAGTTGGGTACGTATAATTGTACATGTCTTATGAAAAGCCTATTTTAATCTATCTAATCGCGCTAGTCCGTATACCGGGTGACTACTTGATTCGAGCACCCAAGCGAAAAAATTAGCTAAAAGGTGAAAAAATTCAAAACAAATATGCATTTTTGACAACGAAAGTATGAATTCAAATTTTGCATTTCATTGATAGACGCTTTTAAGCATTAAATAAATATTATTTATGATATTTATTCTTGCTAATATCATTTTTTAAGTATTGTATATTACGTTTATTCCGTTAAGCAGGTACATGTCAACTGAATACATTCGTTCAACTTAAGTATAAACCTATCTAGCAATATCTTATCGTATACATCACGTTGCATCCTGTTACGTCTACATAGCACCATACAATATTTCCCCCCTTTACTAAAACAAATATATAAAAAAAAATTATTACAATATAAAACACATTAAATCTGCATACACACAAAATTCACATACCTACATTATTGACTACAATATTCTCGTCATAATCCCTACAAAACACATAAACATTTCCGAAATTTAACAAAGCTAGAAATTGGCAATGGTTTAGTTAACACATCCGCGATTTGATCTTTAGTACATATATACTCTATCGTCACATTACCTTTATCTACCTCATCGTTAATAAACCGATAACGAACATCAATATGTTTACATCTTGATTTATTATTATCGTTATTAGTACTAAATAATATAGCATTTTTATTATCTTCGAACATTTTAATATTTTTACAATCTACATTAAAATCACGTAAAAGTTGTCTCAACCACAAACCCTCCGTCACAGCGACTGACAACGCGACATACTCCGCCTCAGCCGTAGACAATGCCACCGAAGATTGCTTGACCGATTTCCATGAGATTATATTACTACCCAAATAAAATGCAAAACCTGTGCGCGATTTCCTATCTAACGTATCAGATCCAAAATCAGAATCCGCATAACCCTTTAAAACAAAACCACTCCCACGACAGTAACATAAAGTATAATCTATCGTACCTTTTAAATAACGTAGAATTCTTTTTGCATAATTATAAATCTCATCGGTCGCACAATCTTGATACTGACTAAGTTTATTTACGCTACAACAAATATCCGGCCGCGTCATCGCAGCTATATACGCTAAACATCCTAATAATTGACGAAAAGGCTTATCTGTATATGATTTCATATCACTACATTTTTCGATCTTTAAGTTTAACTCCATTGGAGTGCTAACCAGGTTACAATCCGCCATACGAAATTTCCTTAAAACCGATTTAATATATTTAGACTGAGACATATTAATTTCACCTTTTTCTCTATTCCAGCTTATATCTACACCTAGAAATTTACTATCGCCGGATAAATCAGTTATTTTAAAGCGTCTAGATAATTCAGATTTTAACTTATTCAATACATGTTCATTGTCACAAGCCACGAGAATATCGTCTACATATAACAAAAGATAACTAGCGATACCATCTTCAACACGAGTGTACAAGCATAAGTCGTTCTTTGATCTTACAAAACCATTCGATAATAAATAATCATTGATACATCTATTCCACTGTCTAGAACTATCGCGAAGTCCGTAAATAGATTTCCTCAACTTACAAGTTTTACCATGTATTTCAAAACCACGAGGCATTTTCATATATATATTTTTGCCATCTTCGATTTTTCCGTACAAAAATGCGGTATTAACGTCAAAATTAGCTATTTTCATATTTCGCTCATTAGCGATACACAATAAAGTACGTAAAGTTGCTTGCTTTGCGACAGGAGAATACACGTCTATTTCATCTTCCTTTAATAAATACCCTTTTGCGACTAATCTAGCTCTATATATTTTACGATTACGTTTATATTTAATAGTATATACCCAACGACAGTCAATTTCCGAACCACCATCCACGCTCCCATCATCCACCAACGTCCACACCTCATTCTCCCTCATAGCCTTCATTTCCACTTCCATAGCCTCCTTCCATCTTTCCGACTCGCTCGACTCCATCGCCTGTTCAAACGTCTCCGGAACTCCAGCATCAGCACAACTAAACAACGCACTAACCTCATAATCCTCAAATCTCTTCGGCACCTTTATTTCTCGCTTCGGTCTAGACGACACCAAACTATCACAACCATCATCACGCGACTCAACGCAACCATCACCCGGCTCAGGCACCAACCCTCCACAATCGACATGCGACTCCTCTAATCCATCCTCACTGCCCGCAGTCCCATCTTCGCTCATCTCCTCAAAAAATATCTCGCCTTCATTAACCTCTTTATCCGCGAAATACTGCCAATTACTTATATTCTGCTTTTCTTGAAAAACAACATTACGAGCATCTTTAATTCTATGATTAATCGGAGACCATAACCTATAACCTGTATTAGAATAGCCTATGAAAATACATTTTTCGCTTTTTTCACTAAATTTACGTCTGAATTGTTTAGGTATGTGCCTATAAGCAATAGAACCAAAAACACGTAATTTGACAACATCTGGTTTCTTATTAGTTAAAATTTCGATAGGTGATTTTTCTAAATTTCTAGCGACTGATCTGTTTAATACGTAACACGCCGTCTCAATTGCAAATGGCCAAAATTTGGTTTTTAATTTAGACTGAAGTAACATAGCTCTCGCTTTCTCGACGATTGTTCTGTTGTTTCGTTCGGCACACGAATTAAGTTGTGGCGAATGTGGATCAACATAAGCAATGTATATACCATTATCTCTACAAAAACTTTTGAAATCGCGACCACAATACTCTTTTCCGTTATCACAGCGAATCATATTAATTTTAAAATTTGAAATAGCGTGTACATAATTAACAAATTCTTTAAAAATATTTAACGTGTCGCTTTTATTGCGAATAGGATAAGCTACTTTAAACGCAGAATAATCATCAATCGCTGTGAATATA
This sequence comes from Phenacoccus solenopsis, assembly GCA_009761765.1. Lineage (NCBI taxonomy): Eukaryota > Metazoa > Arthropoda > Insecta > Hemiptera > Pseudococcidae > Phenacoccus > Phenacoccus solenopsis. Next base: position 5,654 of record VFXL01000069.1, on the reverse strand, counting down.
TACATTTCCTGATTATATCCCTTCTGATTAACACATACCAAATCAGTATGTACCAATTGCAAAGGTCGTTCACTACGCTTTTCCATGTGCTTATTATAAGGGAAATTGTGTTGTTTACTCAATATACATATTTCACATTTATTAAAATTATCCAAATTACGAAAATTACCTCGAATACCGTCTACAATTTGCTTATCACTTAACAGCTTAAGGGTCGCGTAATTTAAATGACCATATCTCTGATGCCAGAGCTGTGCTACATCATCGAGATTTTCAGCAAAACAATGATTTGCATGAACATTACGTTTAAGCTCGAAAAAGATACTATATAAGCCACATTCACCACCACCATCGACGACTACTTCTCTCGTAAATTTATCACAAATTTTCACCCGACTATCACTAAAATTTACTTCTAAATCATTTTTATCGAGGCGACTAACTGACAAAAGATTACAGTTTAAATTCTTAACACATAACACAACCTTAATGGTAATGACAGCCCCATTTCTCACCACTTCTAAATCGCCATATTTTTCAGATATCAAATTTGCCGACTGATCTGAACATTTAATTTTTAACGGCACTTCAAAACTTTCCACGTTTATAAAATTTTTAGCCATTTGTTCCGTGACCATATGATCAGATGCACCGCTATCCACATAAAATTTAATCGAGCCATCATTTTGGGAATCATTAATTGATAAAAAAGCCGCGGTGAAAAATGTACGCCGCCCATTACCATTAGACTGACGACAAAAACGCGCAATATGACCAGTTTTATCACATAGAAAACAACGAGCCGAATCATTCTTATTATTATCATAACTACGATTATTTCGAAAATTATTAGCTCGATAACTACTACCGCTATTATTTTCATTGGATATATTACGACTATAATAATTTCCACTAAAACTACCACGATTCGATCTATTTCCGAAATTACGATTATCTCTAAATAAATTGTTACCTCGATTAAATTTATTATTTTTAAAATTTCTTTGATGTCGAGTCGTTGCAAATGCCGCCCTTTCTTCATCTTTTGGTGTATCATCCGTTTTACTAGATTCCGACGATTCCTGTCTATTTCGATTATTTCGATTTGACCATTCCTCGATGAATCTTGCTTTTAAATTTGCCAACTTTTTATCAGCCGCCGGAAGTGAGTCAAAATAAGTGATCACGTTGTCGTATGAACTCGGTAATGTTAACTGGAAATACCCAATAATGTCGTCTTCTTCCATTTCTTCACCTGAAGCACGTACTTCATTCACCACCTTCTCAAATCTCGCTAAATGCGTCGTCGCGTCATCTTTTTCGTCGAATTCGAGTTTCAACAATTTGCGTTTCGTCTGGATACATTTCAATGTGTTTCGTCTTAAATACACCGCATCCAATTCCTCCAACATTCTTTTCGCTTCGCTGATGCCCATTACCAATTCCAACTGCTCTGATGACATTCTATCTACCATTATACGTCTTGCTTTGGCATCTTTCTTCTTCCATTCAGCCGTTACCGGATCTGGCTTAGCACCATCAATTTCTAATCCTTCCGCTTCCAATGCGATATTTACGCGAAATCGCCATTCACGGTAGTTTGAACCATCGAACTTAAAAACCGTTGTCAACGTATTGGTCGACATTTCATTAAATTTGATTTTAAATTAAAATTTTTAAACAAGCGGACACATTTTAACAAGACGAACACAAAATTTCAAACACAAAATTAGCAAGACAATTCATGACTAGAAAACAACGGTCTGCTACCATTTTAAGTATTGTATATTACGTTTATTCCGTTAAGCAGGTACATGTCAACTGAATACATTCGTTCAACTTAAGTATAAACCTATCTAGCAATATCTTATCGTATACATCACGTTGCATCCTGTTACGTCTACATAGCACCATACAATATCATTCAAATACATAATTTATTTCTATCAGGGAAAGATTTTTGCGCTTAGGGTGCTCGAATCAAGTAGTCACCCGGTATATTACGTTCGATTCGTCAATATTTAATAGGTAAATAAATTAATATTTAATTTTAAAATATGTGACCTCTCAAGCGCAAAGGGGCCACAAGTCGGAAAAAAACTTTTTGAGTTGGGACAAAAATGTAAATTTTGGACGGAAAATTGAAAAATCGGTTTTCAGCTAATTCTAGTGGTTTAACATAAAGTATTTATAGGAAGGAGAAAATCACACGAGCGTATAGATTGCCATATATGAAAATTTAATGACTGGTCTATGTTCTAATTGGTCATAGTCAAGCCTGTAACAACCAATCAGCAAGTTGGAATGTGATAAATTTACCTCGACTAACTCGTAAAATAAAAACCAGTGTTGTAGGAACAAACCAAAGAACAAGAACGAAGAACAACAAGAACGGAGAATTTTCATTGTTCCTGAGGAACAGGACCAAGAACGTGAACATAAAAGTGATATATCTGAAGAACAAAGAGCAGAACGAGAACAGAATATTTTCAAACTGAAAGATCAAAGAACAAAACGAGAACCAACTAATGAACAATGTTGAGGTACAAAAACAAGAACAAGAACGATGTAATTTTTTGTTGTTCTTCGTTCTTTTTAAAGTTTATGATTTATTATAAAATTAATAGATATCATGAGGGGAAAGAGAAAATAAGAAACTTATACTTGAAAGCGGGCAAGTGCTACATATACTCATATAAGTAATTTTTTTTTTAATTATTAGCTTCAATTAATTGATTTTCAATTTCAACAACAACATTAACTGTAAACACGTTATCAAAAAAAAGAAAGAAAGAAAGAAAGAACAAAAGAAAAAGTTGAAGAACGAGAACAGAACGAAGAACGAACAAGAACGAGACCATAAAGAATTGAAAGAACAAAGAACAGAACGAGAACGACATTGTAAAGAATTAAAAGAACGAAAAAAGAAACGAGAACAGTTGAAACATTGAGAATAAGAACGAGTCAGGAACAGGATCAAATAACTGGGTTTTTTCCAGGAATGAGAACAGGAACAAGAACAGACCTATGTTCGTTCCTACAACACTGAAAAAAACACAAATCAGCTGATGATTCAAATTACAAACGAATTATAGTCATTCACTGAAAACTGAACGATATTATTTAGGAAGGTAGAAATGAAACTACCTACATTTTATCACATTCTAGCGTTATGATTGGTCATTACGCGCGTAACATATGACCAATTAGAACATAGACCAGTCATTATAAATACTCTATGTCTACTATACGATGACGAAGTCACAGATCGAAATTCGATCGGAAAGTGGTGAAAATATTGAATTTTTATGATTTTTTAATAAAAATTTTTTATTAAAAAAAAAATTTTCTCTCTATTTTTGTAACTTTAATTTCTTAATTATAATTGAAGATGTTTATTTCAACTTCATTGTAATCATTTTTGATATTTTTGCCGAATAAAAGAAACTTAAAACATAAAAACATAGCGATTTTTGTTCTTTCAACTTTAGCCTCGTTTTTCTCAAAACTTACTTTTTGAATCTTAAAGGCTTATAAAATCATGAATTTTAGAGGTAGCTGGCCCGTTCTCGTCTCATTCGAACGAGGATGGTCTCCACTTCTCAAAAGTGTGAAGATCTCTATTTCAAAAATCCCGACTTGAGAGGTCACTTATGTATTTTAAAAATTAAATATTAATTGCTGGAAGATTTTTAAAAAAGGTTTAATGTAGAAGAATTGCTTTTTCGGTGAGTGGTAGGTATATTGTTTAAAGAAAAGGCACACAACTCACAAAAATAATAATAATAATAATAAACGATTTCAATTGCGCGACGTTTCGCGTCGTAACGACGACGCGTCTTCAGGCGAATACAACTTAAGATGTCGCGCAATTGAAATCGTTAATTATTATTATTTTTGTGAGTTGTGTGCCTTTTCTTTAAACAAAAAAGGTTTAAATTGAAGAAAAAATGTCTGTGTTTCATAATTTCGAGTATGAAGGCCAGTATGCATGGATATGATGAACTATTTTTCTTCTATTAGTGGTAACATAAATTACTCTATGATTGTAATCATTGGTCATTTGACAATGAAATAACTTTTCTGTCCTTCTAACTGAGTTATAAATCCTATAACTAGTAAATGTCCAACCTATAATTATGTAATCATTCTAAAATATCATTTTAGAAAAAGAAAAACCAAAGTCATCCACAATCAAAACTCGATTTGGTGGGATTTGCTTTGCTTATTTACCCTCGATATTGTCGTTCACCTTCGAATTCGTCATCATCGCGATATTTTCTCGTTTTACGTTAGATACCTTAGGTACGATAATTTCATTAAGTAGGTATAAACACAAAATCGTTCATTTAATGATAATATAATCGCGTAGTATACTTGACAGTTTTTTACTATTTCACTATTGCAAAAATGTTTCGAAAAAAATTCTTTTCGCAATACTTGGAGCTCGAACTTTCAACAAATGCTTTCTTCATTATTATCACATGAATTTTGGTTGGTTCCGCGAAAGAAAAATATAAAAGTGCTACTTATGTTATTTCTATGAACTTTAAACGAATCAAAAAATTGTGTAATTTGCGAAAGCGTATCGTTTTCGGAACATTGATCGCGATAAAAAATTTAAATCGCTAAAACTTCATTTTTCGCCTATGTGAGTTTTCAGAACATTGATCGCGATAAAAAATTTAAATCGCCAAGACTTCGTTTTTCGCCTATGTTCACTAAAAAGGTGACTTTTTATCGAGTTGTTATATTTTTTACCTAACGAGCCACAGCAAATGATTTTTTAATTCAGTCGTAGAAAACGGTGAGTGGATATTTAATTTTGAATTTTGAGTGACATGAAAACAAAAGTGAAAGTGACCTGAATACATTTGTGAATTAATCGTAATTTTATTTTGTAAATTATATTTTCAAAACAGATATTTGAACAAGTATGGAAACGAACGGTAAGACGATGAAGATTTTCGCGAATGCGAAACCAATCGATATTATTTTTCAGAACCTTACTTATTCCGTGTCCGAAGGGAAGCTTAAACATGGTAAATTTTTAAATATTTATGTTAGCAAAGATTTTTTTTCAATTATTATTGTAAAGTTTCATTACGGTTGTAAGATATTTTGGATTTCTCTGAGAGAAGAAAAATACGAAGTTTAAAATTGATTCTACACTCGTGTGACTCATCACCCTCGCTTTGCTCGGGTAACAAACCTCACACTCGTCAAGAATCACTTTTATCTCCCTAGTTGTGAAATATACTATTACATTATACGTATATCGTATGATATGACGTATTTTTTGGGGAATGTTACATGAGGTATGACGTAATATTAACTTACCATCACACTGTGATGGTAAGTAACACTCTTACCGTCGCAGTGGGATGTAAGTAAAACTGAGCAGTAATATTTAATTTACCATATTTGAAATCGCGTAAGTAATTGTCAGTTACGATATACGTATAATGTAAAATCAGTTACTATTATCGTATTTGCTAATTGTTGCGATAATACTGATAAGATCTCTGTGAAATATTTTTCACGTACGAAGAAAATGTTTCGATAATTAAGTACTCGATGTCAGAAAAAAATATTCCTTGATATTTATTTCACCTGTTTCAGAAAAGAAATCTGTTTTAAAAGGCATATCTGGA
>VFXL01000084.1:0-80001 GCA_009761765.1 Phenacoccus solenopsis | reverse complement strand
CATTTCAAATCTGGAAAACTAACAGCAATTTTAGGACCTTCTGGATCTGGAAAAACTACTTTGTTAAATGTTTTAAGTGGTTTCTGGTATGAATTATATATGACATATTCCATTCATAGTATTTTCTTCAGACCACATGTGGGAGAATTCGCGTGGTAATCATGTATGATGGTTTGTCTACCTCGGTTGCTAAGGGGGCTGAGGTATAAATGCGTAATTATTCCCATCTCCATTGCGTTCAGAAAGAATCTATCATCTATTTTTGGTTGCATACATTTTACCTTATTTTTGCTAATTACTTCATCCATAGTTACCTATTTGCTATCAGTAATCTTACTAAATTACATCTTCCTCATTCTGGCGTAAGCTGTACATTTCTATGTAATTTTTATTTTGAAATACAAAATTTCAAGAAAAATATTTGTACGAAAAGTTTCTAAAAAAACGATGTGTTTGGCATTGAAAGCTACCCAGAAGGCATTCACTTACAATACATGGTAAAGAATGAACTAGCAGTCCATAAACATTTTTCCAAATAAAGGATTAAATGGTATTTTGCAAAGCTATGAATTGAATTATTTTCCTCACTTTTCTTCATCTCTCCTCATCCAGTTACTCCCTAGCCATTAATTTTTCGTTTGTAATACTGTATGATAAAATAAAAATGTTCATTTGATAGCACCGGCAAAATTTATTTTTAGAACTTTTAATTTTCAATTCCTTCGTCAACTTAAGCAGGTAAAACATCATACATGGGTATCACACATGACCGACGGTCATGATATGACATGAATATGCGTACATGCGCTGCAAAGGTGATTCCATTATGGTGAAACACACTATATTTCTCCAATAATTCAAGAGAAATATGAAATTTGAAGTATTTAAGCATTGTTTATTTATTTATTATTTTTTTCTTGTGAAGTGAAACAAAAAATATCGGAGGATTCGTAACCATTGTTAATCGATTAGAAGGCACAAAAGATACCTATCTTGATCGCAAGGATAGAAGTTACATTTTACAAGACGATGATTTATCACCTTTCTTTACCGTTTCTGAAATTATGATGATAGCTGCTAATTTGAAATTAGGAGGAAGAAAAACGACAAAAATGAAGCGAAAAATTGTACGTGTAAAAAAAAGCTACTCAGTGGAAGTATTTTTACGAAATAAAAAAAAATGAAGTCTATATTCTTTTTCTAGACAGAAGACATATTGGAAATGATTAATTTAACAAAAACTAAAGATACGCGATGCGCAAATTTATCAGGTGGCGAAAAGAAACGGTTGTCGATTGCTCTCGAACTGATAAACAATCCTCCCATTATGTTTCTGGACGAACCTACAACGTAGGTATTTGATAAAGCTTTCTGTTCTTTTTAATCTTCAATCCGAATTTATCACGTTTGTTGTACGTAGAGGTCTAGATAGTGTTAGCTGTCATCAGTGTATAACCGTATTGCAAAACTTGGCCAGAGGCAACCGTAACATAATTTTTACCATACATCAACCTAGTGCTCTTCTATTCGAGATATTCGATCATGTATACATAATCGCTGATGGAAGGTGTGTATATCAAGGTAGTCCTCATGATGTTATACCCTTTCTGCGCTCCATTGATTTGCATTGTCAACAGTATCATAACCCAGCCGATTTCAGTGAGTATTTTCCTTGTAAATGAGCGATTCCTAAAAGTAATTAAAAATATCTTGACAAAATCACTTATTTTTCAATTGCAAAAATATTTTCCATCATAATAATTATTTATATGGATGGCAAAACTTCCTCTTACTTATTTTAGTAATAGAAGTGGCGAACGGAGATTATGGGAAATTCAATATGCAATTAGCTGCAATCGCGAATAAACGATACTGGCGGAATTTCGCTTCCGAGGATTCTACCAATGATAGCAAAACAGTAGAGAAATTTGACGAATTATACGAAGTTCCTACAGAATTTCAACGATTTATCATATTATTGAAGAAATATGTTGTGAAATTGCACCGAGATTGGGTATAAATATTGATGTTTAATTTTATCTAAGGGGATAGTGGTAATACTTACCAAGAATATCTGTATGTTTATTCAAAATATTGATCAACGATTTTTTAGAGTTTGAATTTTTATACCTAATGATATGAATATTTATATTTTTCAAGACGATGTCTCATTTAAGAGTAGCAGCTCATTTCTCGGTGGGTGTTTTTATGGGATTATTGTACGCCGATTTTGGCGAAGACGCCAGCAAAGTTATTCCTAATTTTGGATTCCTTGTCACCAGTTTAGTATATTTATTCTTCACTTCAATGATGTCAGCCATTTTGAAGTGTAAGTACCTACATCCTACAATTACAGCAATCGATTTCAATTTTTACTTTGTAATTATTATCTTTCATCTGATTCTCACTATTATTGTAGTTCCTTATGAGTTAAGTCTGGTGAAAAAAGAGCGGTTCAACAATTGGTACAGTTTAACAACTTTTTACCTCGCTTTTGTATTTGTGAATATTCCCTTACAAGTAGGTATATTTTTCCAACCGACTGTATAGTGTATATGTTATGAAAATTGTTCATATTTTCATCAAATAGGTACCTAATAATAATTTAAATAAATATTCATTTAAAAACAATGAATAGTAAACAAATTACTATTAATTTTTACATAATGTATGATTTTCTGCAACAATTTTCTAATTTACATTCTCTACCTAATTTCTGTAACAGATCTTATTCACTTTAGTGTACGTGATACCTGCCTATTACTTAACCTCTCAAATATCAAGTTATGAAAGATTTTTCAAGTTTTCGTTGATTTGTTTGCTCACAAATTTAATATCAGAAGCTCTTGGTTTATTTTTTGGAATTAATTATTCCATAGCTGTAAGTACACATTCATTTTGAAACCTATATTCACCGTTTATTTAATTTTATGAAGTAAGTAAGTAAACGAATAATAATGATGGGTATCTTAATACCGCTTTGTTTACAGAATGGAGTATTTTTAGGTTCCGTTTTTGCTTGTTACTGTTTTTTATTTAATGGTTATTTTATATTATTTCCTCATATTGAAAAACCGTGGAATTACGTTTCGTATACCAGTTTCTGCAAGTATGCGACTTCGGCCACAATACATGCTATATACGGATATGATCGTAAGCCATTAGAGTGTCCGAAATCAGAAATTTATTGCGTATTTCGATTTCCACGCGATATTTTGACATTCTTTAATGTCCGTGATGATGAATATTATATCAATGTAATGATACTTTCTTGTTTTATGATTTTCTTTTATATGATTAGTTTTTTTAGTCTCAGATATAGAACTGGAAGAGGGTAGGTAGTAAAGCAAAATAAAACCAAATAGATACTCGATCTCGCTTCAAAAATTTGTATTAATATCAAGGAATAAGAATGGCCTATATTTTCATCCATATATTTAGTTACTATTTGTATATTGTTTATGATGAACATTAATTAGGTATGTACTTACTCTCCATAAATCATATACATCAACAAAGGAATATCATTTTTGGTAATGAAAATTTATAATTTTTATTATACTAATAAATACATTTCATATACAAATATCACACAGCATATTAAAAATACTGAAACAACTCATTTTTTCATGCATTCAAACATACCTACTTAAACAATAACTGCATAAAAGAAAAGAAATAATTTTTAATGAAATATGCTATGTAATTCAAACAGTATGCATACAAAACCACAAACTATGCTTAATTTATTTCCGCATACCTTTAAAGGAAAAAATTACAAATTCATTCACTCATCAAAAATATCACATTTACTAACAATAGCTAAAATTATCACATATAATTCGTTTAAAAAACAAAATCAGTCGGCAAATGAGCTATTGCTGAATGGGCTGCGGCAGAAACGGCGAGTCCCAGGCTAGAAAGCTTCTTAGTTGTTTTTTTTTTTTTTTTTTTTTTTTTTTTTGAGATACTGATGTAACACTTTTAATTACTTTTTTATTTTTTGCTTACTTTTGTTTATTTTTGTGTTACCAGTGCACGTATGTTTTTTAATGCGACAAGCAAAAAAAAGGTCTTTCGTTTGTTCGCCCCTCTGCAACTCATTTGTCGACTGCGTCTTTCTCTTTAAATCTGCCATTGAACAAAATTAAAAAATAATTACGGTAAAGCGTTTGTATTAAATAATATGCATTAGGTAACTGATTGAAAAAAGTATGAATAATCGCTTAATCATCTACCGACTTTAACCTTCCAAGAGAGCACATAGTAACCTACTATTTTGGTCAATATAAGCGTAAGCATTAGCATTTCCATACTAAACCAAATATCAATTTTATCCATTGCAATTGATCGGAGGAAAAATTCTGGGTATTTGTAGTAACACATTACAGCGTAACAAGAGAATGGTCGTCTGGCAAATCCGTATATAGATTCTACGTATCCCTCAAGAGCGTATCTGAAAAACGATATGTGTGTTCCCCATTTTAAATAACTGGGTATGTCCCTTAAATTCACGCCGAAACCGCTGAACATCATCATTGGTATGAGAAAAATGGGTCCAGCGAAAGTTCCATTCTGAAATCACATTTATTATTATCAACTATGACTATGAGTAATTAATTTTTATTTTCTCAAATCTAATGTGTAGTATTGAGTATTGAGTATTTAATACTAACCACAATGTCAAAAATTGAGCCAAAAATATAACCTAAACCTTGAGCAATAAACACCAGGAATAAACTTGTCGCAGTATAAACTCCTACTCGATGCCATTCGAAGAGCTGATTGGTCATTACGTAAACAATAGTACTAAAAAGTAAGCAACTGAAGGCCTAAAAACGTAAAAACAAATTTACCGCCATATTGAACATATACAAACGCTTAGAGTTCCTTTGATACAAATATTTCAAATTTTCATCAATTAAAAAGTATTTTGTATTTTGAATTTTAAATCAAACGAAAAGTCTTTTTGAGTGTGGTGGTAGGTGTTCTTACCGTTACAGGAATATCCAGTATCATATTCGCGCAATAGTACATTTTGAGTGAGTACCATCTGTTGAAGTGTTCTTTCAGCAAAATGCTCATTTCCAGGGGAACTGTTGAGCAATAAGAAGATAAAATTAAGTTTTAAGTGGTAAGTAAAACAATACTGTTTTGTCTATGGTTACATTCAAGTAGACACTGTTCTTGAAACAATATTATGAGCTACGATTTCAAATACTTACAACTTAAGATGCACAACATCATTGAAGACATCACATGGTGCATGATAAGAGAGAACAATAAATTGTAATTATCGAGCACTTTACTGCCATCTTCCCCGGCATTTACGTATATTAAACTTAGTAATATGCTCACAAAAAAATTAACGAGAATTCGCATATGTGTTAGAGTCTGCAAATTGCAATGAAATATTAAAATTGCTAATTTAAGGGAAAGTAGATACTATAGTTGAATTTTGTTTTTGATAAAATATCTCACAGAATCTCGTTTTAACTTGATATATCCGCGTTTCAATAAAGTAATGAGTTGGTAATACGCTGGTGTCATTTCTTTATGACTTTGTTTGGCTAATTTCTTTTTGATTTTCATATCTTGTTCGTTTTCCTTGACTGTAATGAAAACCATTATTTTTATTCAGCCCTTCTCAGTCTAGTTACAGTGCTGAGAAAAGAATAAAATATGCCAACAATTATGCTTACACTCAAAATCACATATGATTCTTGAATTTCGAAACCATTCTAAACTTTTTCCATTATTAATTCCATTTACTAACAAACCAATTTTATCTTCTCCATATTCACCGCTTGCAACTTCGATTACTGAGTATAAAATGATTAAGTTTAAAATATAGATGATATGTAAGACATTATGTTGACAATTTTCAAACTCACTGAAATCGGCAGGATTATGATAAAGAGGACAAGGTAATTTTTGACTTTTCAAGTAACGTAGCATGTTATCGGTGGCCCCTTGATAAAGACATTTTCCTTGTGCTAAAATATACACCTGATCGAACATCTGGAAAAGGCTGGCGCTCGGTTGGTGAATTGTACAAATGATGGTGCGTCCTTGATGCGCTAACATTCTCAGCAGTGAAATACATTGGGTACACGAGGAACTATCTAACCCTCTGCGAAAAGAGAATTGAAATTTTAAAAATACGTGTAGTAGTTTTCAACTTGTATTTCTTTTATTTTATTAGACACGTTTACTGTTGTAAAATTATGTAGTTGATGTGATTAATGCCCTCGGATTTAAATGGTATATGTGAAGTGTAAACACTTACGTCGTGGGTTCATCTAGGAACATGACTAAGGGATTGTTGATTAATTCTAAAGCGATTGAAAGACGTTTTTTCTGGCCACCCGAAAGACGAGCTCCTCTCGTATTTAGAGTTTCTTTCAGTCCTAAAATATTGATTATTTCAGCGATCTGCGGACACGTGAATAAAAATTACAAGTTGGATATTGCGGTTAAACCTGCGTCAGGTATTTGGTATGTGAAATATAAATACAAAACACGCTTACTAAGATGTTTTTCTGTTGTCGCGTTGCGTTAGGGCCTAGTTTCAAGTCGGCCGCGATATCCATATTTTCTCTGACTGTCAGCAAAGGTTGTATCCTGTCGTCTTGTTGAATGTAACATGAAATTCTGCGAAAATCTTCTAGCACTCGTAGTTCATTGTTGACTATTACTTTGCCTTTTATGCCTCCGGTTCTAAAATTATGGAAGAGTAATCAGTATACGTTAGGTGATTATTTTCATCATTTAACGTTGCGATATTTCGGTCCCGTGCATAAACTGTAAGGTCTTGGGTCAATCATCTTCAGTTTAGAAAAATAGACAAAAATCTGAAATTGTTCCGAGAGCCAGAGTCTAATATTGCGAAGTGATTTCAAGTCAGAGAGAGTTAAATGAACTTCTTGGACTATTAGCTGATAAACGATCATGTACCAAGTTGAATTCATAAAGTAGCCCGCAAATTGATGATCAGTTCTAATGACGGCTAAAAATATTCATCGATATCTTCCCAAATTCATCAGAATTCCAAGCTCTTAATTTTTGCTACTGTAGGTCAAAATTGGAAATTTTATATTCCATTTTTACTTTCAAATTATGTTTACCAACGAAATAAAAAAATGAATTTTTCCATGCTTCACTGTTGAAACAAAACGAAATGTGAAACTTGCAATTTTGCATACATAGGATGTTTGTGTTCGTTATAAGCGCCTTCATACCGCAACTAGGCTACTTATATGGCACTCGCGTGTAATAGTTTACCTATCCTCATTACTGAAGGGACTAAAATATGAAAGTTACAAAAAGGTACACTGTATATTTTTTAATCAGTATTTTTATTTCATTCTATGCACTTATAAGATATACATTGGCTGCTTTCGCCAAAATGTATTGAGCTCATACTGTGCATAAAAACAATATATTACTCATTTTTGAAAATAACCAAAATTAATATTTTTTGAAAAAAATTAGAAGCATTTCAAATTTTTTAAATTCAAAAAAAGTTGGCGTCTAAAATTTTTTCATTCTTTGGATAACCAAATATGACTTAAATTAGTAAATACATTTTTAATTTCGGCAAAACTCGTTTTTTGAAAATTTGAAAATTTTTAAAACTTTGACTTTTTTGGAGACCGGTAGATTCTGAAAATTGAGTTCCTGGACTTCAACTTTTATGATGTTCTTTCGAGATTATTTATCAGCTATTGTAATTACCTCCTTCATTTTTTGAAAAAACCGAAATTCTGTCCACTTTATTGTATACTGACAGGGACGTACCGAAAGGGGGGAGGGGGGGAGCTTCCCCCCCTTAGCTTTTGGAAAGTTGGTAAATTTGGAGTTTTAGCGTAAAAAGTTGGTAAATTTGGAGTTTTAGCGTAAAGTTGGTAAATTTGACCACTTGTGCAGTATTTAAACTTTTTGAAGACTAACTGTGCATCATATTGAGAGAAATTTCAAGCATTTTCGTTTCAATTGTTGAGAAAACCAATTTTTTTTTACATAAAAAAAAAGAATGGAGGGAAGAAGAGGAAAAATTATCGTTGTAGTTAGTATACTGCCAACACTGCTACGTAGATAAGAAGAGTATAAAAAAAAAAAAAAAAAAAAAAAAAAAAAAGGTCAACAGTTGGTAAAATTTCAAATTTCATGGTATTAGTTGGCAATTTTTGGTTTTCTCCCCCCCCCCTGAAGAAGGTCTTCGGTACGCCCCTGTATACTGAACGTACTCGATGGCTTGAACTCACCTATATCCGGATATCAAATCCAACAGCGTCGATTTACCAGCCCCCGAAGGGCCCATAATTGCTATTAATTTGCTGGGAGGAAATTTACCGCAAATTTCATGTAGTACCTTCTTTCTCGTACCTAAAGGTCAAAAACAGCAATGTTAAACGATTCATTTTTATTACATTACGAAAATAAAACTACGCACTTTTTTAAATCGATCGTTAAAAAATCCATAGTTATTTACTCGTATTGTAATTTTGTAACATAATATCCGCGTTAACATACGTACGCTTATACTTTGTATAACATGATTAAGATAATTACGTGGCGTTTGTAAATTCGCCACTCTCAGGTGATTAAATTTATCAAATTAAATGTAATAGCTATTAAGATACCGTTTCTCTAATGTATTCTCTAGCTTATAGATAATTCGGAAAATTCGTATAGTTATCATCGAATCGCATGGTAGGTAAACTTTAATTAATTATTCGACTTGCGGTAATTCGTGTTTCATCTTTTTCAAAAGGTGTTCTCGCTAATTAAGTTACTAATAGGTGACTTATCGTTGCTTTGTTTCGTATTTATCGCAGGTGTGCTTGTACGTACCTTTAATCGCGAATACCTGGTGGAATTTTCTTTTCACGAATTTCCAAGAAACAGAAACATTGAGCTTTGATCTCATCGAAGGGCTCGAATAACTAACATTTTTGTCCTAATATTTTGATTTTAATTAAATTCTCGTCATACCTAAATGTTCGGTGCAAATGGGCTCGTAGAATAGGGATGATTTTAATCGCGATCTGTGGTGGAAAATAATAAACGAGAGATTGCGGAAGACTTCCTTTCGCGAATTCAGCTGTTAATGTTATCGCATTCTTCGAAAATAACCGGCGAATAATGACCGACAATAAATGGGAAAATTCATATTGAAAAAAGCTTTCGATAGTGGAAATAAGCTTAGAAGCATTCGATTTAATGAGCGCTAATCTTAATTGCATTAAATCGAGCGTGTTGCGTACGAAATATGTATTCTTCAATAACCTTGAGTAATTAGAACAAAGTATTCGGCGATGATGATTTATTTGCGAATAAAGCGCGAATTATGTTTCCTACGACTATAAGTACGTAGAGGGGGGCAACTATAGATTAAAGTTACCTGTAAAGCCTTGTCGAACGAAATAAGTGATTCCTTCGAAACGTATTTCAACCGGAGCTTTGTTCTTGAAATCGGATAGAAAAGAGGATCTCTTTTCTTCATCGTTGTTCAAATTTACGTCGGTGAATTTGGAGGTGGATTCGACGGTGGTGGTTTGCCCTACCATCGTGACGGTACTAGCGGCGCTTTCATTCAACTCCATTGGAAATTCTCATTTGATCCTGCGAACGAATAGAAATTGAATTCGCTCATTATCATGTTTACACGAATATACGATGATGAATTTATTACATATCGGGTGTTCAACTGGTGATAAATAACGCGTGTCCGGTGACAACGATATCACACGGTGACCTTGAGTAATCATTTCTATTTTGGCGTATTTCACGAACTTATCTCATATAGGTTTTTGCTCTCATGTCCTCATACGCTGCTGTGGCTCGATAAGCGATGCATATTTTGCATCGATGTGTAATTGAATTCGCGGAAATCGAGCTTATCTTATAAACAAAAACACGTGCGGTAAATTATTTGCTGGTCTTTCTTTTTTTGCATCGTACCGTTGTGTAAGCATTTTACGTATTGGTGTGTAGGGACGAGCAGTTAAACGGTACTGAACGGAATAATGTCCAAGGCAATGGGTCCTCGATTTTGTACTCAATTCTCGCATTTAGATCGTTTGTTGTATCATCGTTTATCTGGTTTATGGATTTAAACTTGAAATTTGCTCACGACGAGGTTAATGCTGTATTGACGCTTTTAAATATCGTAAATTTTAACTAATAATTGCTGTGAAAGAGATAATTGGATATAGAAATTGTACAACTACCAATACTTGTTATAAGGATGGTTCCGTTCCATTAGAAAAATATTAATAAAAAGGTTCTTATAGAAATTATTTATTTGAAATCAACGCTTTGTTTTGCAGCGAGTTTATCAAGTGACTTTTAAATTTAAAAACAAGTAAAGGTCTCCTCAGTCGTTTATTTTTTTATCATTGCCTTTACGTCGGAACGTGGACTGCTAATCTTCGTATAAAGCATTTTGTAACGAGAATAAAAATTCATTTGATTGCTTTAAAATAAATACGGCTACAATAATCAGCAAGAGTTACTGAGAAGGTTATACTGAACAAAGTGAAAGTTGAAAACCAATATAAGCTTCATCGAAAATCTTTACTATGGGATAAATTATAAAATTGAAAACAAATCAGCCCTTTTGAATCACGTATGTATTTGCAGTTATAGCTTTTCTTTGCCTTAGGTAGAATTTTTTGCTGCTTCCAACAAAGCTGATTTAAGCCCGCCCTTCCCCCTCTCTAACGAGACAAATAGATTGTATAATTTCATCAGATATATAATATATTTTTTTAATTTTAGTTTTTCTTAACCCACTGAAATTTTGCTCTTTATTTCTGTTCTATACATAATATTATTATGATATTTCCCGGTGAAATACGCTCCTAAAATGCTAGAATAACAGTTTTGATGTATTCGATAATTTTTAACCCACCCTCCCTTGTAACGATATTATACGGTAATGACAAGTAATTACTCATTAATTTTTGTTGTTTTCATTTTTAGGTTTGTATAATTTTCATCTCCAACTGGGTGCAACACTGTGTAATTTCTCACATAGCATTTTTCTGTATTTTTTCAGTGTAAGAAAATTTGTATTAATGGTAATAAAATAAAAGATAGTTTAGCACATTGATTTAGTCTTGCGAATAAAAATTATTTTTAAATTTTATACGTGGTATATAATAAAAAATCGAAGAAAGATACCACACCCTCCCTCCGCATACCAGCATACACACACCTGGATTTGATTTTTTTTAGATTTAAAATGAATAAAAGCAGGCAATAAATTCTAATAACTTTTGGTTATCATAGGTAATACGAGAAATCTTGAAAAAAAAAATGTATAAATTGCATAATATCAAAAAACGAAATTTTTTTGCTATTCAGCAATTTTTTTTTAATAAATTGACGCTATGTACAGCACTGGGCTAGAAGGGTGTTTAAGTAGGGTTACAGGAGTGGGTATAAGGCGGTTGAGTGGAGGAAATTCAGTAAGTGGAGTATACGAGTGGGATCATTTTGTAAAATGTATTGGATTTCGGGTTTGGAAAAGTACAAGTTTCTATGAATGTTCTATTTAAGCATTCTTTTAAATAATTTTCTAAAATTTTTATAATTGAAAATTACCTTTCACCCAATGATTTGTCATCACTGATATTGATGAGGAAAAGGATAGCTTTATAAGATAAAGTTAACGAATTTGCCTACTAATTTGATTTTTTCGTACACGATATTCGTGTTTTTCGAGATACAAAATGTCTAAAAAATCGTATTTCAAGTAGTGCCTCTTCTACCTGATGATAGGACCCTAGGTCACACTGTAAATTTCGAAACTTGAATCTCTCAAAAAATGTCACTAAACTTTTTAGGAGTCTCACTTGGGCATTTGAGTGGTAATTACAAAACTATAAGTGATGGAAACTATCGATCGTATCGATAGCTTCTGAAAAAAGTATCGAATAATCAAAAATGAAATATAAAAAAGCTATTTTTGAAAAAAATAATATGTATATACATAAAAATTATTAATCAATTATTAAATTAATTTAAATAAATTAATACATAAAAAACCTAATTTTTAAATTAAATATTGAAATTAAAAAAGGATCAGGAAAAAAAATATCATTTGACTTACGATACTATCGATATTGTTTTTGTATTTTCGCCGATAGTTTCGATAGTCTCATTAAATGGCTTGGCTTATGCTTACCAGACTGAAAAATGAAAATGAAGCATCAAAGATAAAAGACATATTGGAAAAAAGTAAATAATGAACTATTTTTTACTTTTTTAAATTTTTATTCGTACTCTTTAAAAATTTTCTGTATGTAAATAGTCCAAAAACTTACGAAAAATGATAATCGAATGTGAAGTTTTTTATCTTTTTATTTTTTGTAAGAGTAACTTTTTCAATTTTAGAACGATCGGTAGTATCGATAGCGATCTCTTGTACATACTATAGATAGTGATATTTTACATTAAAGATACTATCGATAGCAATTTCCATCACTTAAAAATATACTTCCAAATAACGACATGGAAGGAGTGAAAAAGAAAAGTAAAGCACGACATATCCGGCGTCGTGTAGCTCACCATCTTTCGTGACCTCATCATCCTTCATCCCTTCATGTACATGAGCTAAACGCAACTGCGTGATCAGTGCATCGTGAACCTCTGTATTTATTCTATAGAATTACCGATGGATGATGATTTTTTTAATGGTACTTCCCCTCCTTGCCAACTCTTGAGTAAAAAAAAAGTTAACCAACATTTTATTCCTTGATGTGTTATATTTATCCTTACCCATCATAGGGGTAGAATGGTGTTTGGACATTTTACATTGTCGATTTGTTATTTTCTTTTTTTTAGTAGAGTTTTCTAATTAAAAATGATAACTATTACAGCCTGCCTTATTAAGGTGATGGGGAGAGTGGGGTCTTCAAATATTTCCGTTTCAGACCATATGTCATCATCTGGCAAATATTCAACTTTTTGGTTCGTATACCTTTTTTCCCACGCCTAGCGCTGACGGTATTCATGAAATTACCTCAAAATTTGATGAGACACTTTATTTTAAAAATGCAAAAAAATGATTTTTTGATTTTTCCATCAAATTGATGGATTACTCAAACTTTGAGAGAAAGTGGAGAAGGGGCAAACAACTCAAATTTTTTGTTTTTAATCTTATAAGAAAGAGAGAGTCACGGACACCAACCTATTCAAATTTCAGCTTCCTAAGTGCATTTGGTAGCGAATTGGAGCAAAAAATGGCTTTTTGAGGAAGCTTCGAGTCTTGAAATTTCTTGAATGTTTCATACCTCTTCATCAAATCAATCTTGAAATGTCAAAGTTTGTGTGTGGGGCTAGGTGATGACTACAATATGAACTCTTGAATTTGAGCCAAAATGACGGAGTATCAAAATTTGAGTGGAGTGAGGAGCCTCAAATTGATGAAAATCTCATTAATATGAACTCATACGATTATTGGGCATAAGAGGTATACTATATCCCAAATTCATCTTCACAGATGATATTAGAGAGGAGAAGGGGGTTATCGATTACAAAATGTAGCCCCAGTAATGAGGCAGGGGTGCTTACATTTCTTTTATATTTGCAGAAGTACTTGTTTCGGATGCAATCAGCGCAAAAAATCTCAGTTTGTTGATTACATAATAAGAGTTGAAGTACAATTTTCAAATCGGAAATTATTTTTAAAATTACGTTAATGATTTTAAGGCTGATAAATTCATTTAAACTGCATTACAGCTTCTTTGCATTTGAAAAATCAATTTTAAATAATAAGGGAAAAGATTTTTTCATTGATTGTACCGTAATTACCTGGACGCACAGTGTAACATCTCATTTTCTTAACCTAAAAAAAAGTCAACATTTTATTTGTTAGTTGGCAAATTTTGGAGTTTGGAGTTGGCATTTTGAAGTACATAAGTTCCCCCATGAAATCGATGTTGGCACGTCCCTGCAAGAATGATTTCATCTATCGATAGTTGGATCGAAAAAATCGATACATTCAATCGCAATTTATATGTACTCTTGATTGGACTCGGTCTAAGGATATTGGCGAACTCGATTTTCGATCACAGACGACCCTTTGTGTGAAGCCCGCTTCTGTCCTTTGCGATTAAAACGAATAAAATTTTCCAAATGACCGCTAAGCATGCGATTCGCGTATCTGAATACCGAGAAAAGTAATTCCTCGCGCGCTAATATATTTTTCATTTAATAATTATCACGTGAATTTCGGTTGTATAAGTTTACAAGAGGAATAAGTTTCCGTGAAACGAAACACAAAGCGGATCTTATCGCTGTGGACTTTGAAACGTACGTATTTGTTTGCGGTACGATGAAATTTGCTCCCGCTTTAGCAAATATTGAAAATATGACATTTTTCGAACGAGCCGACGAACAAAGCGCGATTAAAATTTCGATTATTTACGCGTACGTATTTTCACTTCATTTAACGAAGGGAACGATTTTGATTAGAAAATTAGGAAATTAATTTCCCATTAACCTAGTCTCTCTGACCTTGACCAATATTTTAGGTTTGACTGAATGATTTTTTTCAGGGCAGCTTTGACGTAAATGTTTGGCGAGATTTGAGTCCTAATTGGCTAATATGTTTTTGAAATTATTAAAAATAAAAAAATTCATAATATTTCTAAGACAATGGGCTCGGTTTCCCTTTACATTTCATATAGAAGCACGATGTGTAGATGCATGTAGGATGCAGAAATCTGTTTAATTTATTGTATCGTTCGACTGATCCCAACACGAAATCTTTCATCGACGTCTATCCGCGTATAACGTGTACGCGTACGTGTTATGCAATAACGTGTCGCTGATTTCACTTGGTCGTTTATAGCGAAAACTAGGTACATAACTTGGTAAATTATGCAACCTTTTTTTTTTTAATCTCCGTGTATGACACTAAAAAAAAAAATTCAAACAAATTCTAAACACCTTTTTATCATTAAAATCGTCTCAAAGTTCAAACGAGCGAAGAATCGTAAGTGATTATTGTAACTTCTGTCAAAAATACATTTTGTTCCTGCCTATAACTAATGGATTTTTGTAGAAGTGTAATTAACGTTGACGATGATAACGAAAAAAAAAAAAATTCGAGCTTATAAACGGAAGACAAACGGAGCACATTAACGTGATAGACCATATCTGTGGTAAACATTAAGGAATGTTGGAGAGCATTTTCGACCTTAAGGGGTTTACTACAGTAATGACGTCACGGAGATGTGGACACAGTGGATTCTAATTAGAATGAAATAATCTCGCAGAAACTAATAATTACCCTGTTCAAAGTCGAAATTAAAATTCGTGAATTGTGAAAAAAATTCAAGTAAATAAATTACGACCGGTGGATCTGGTTAATGAGAGTAGAATGGATGATGAGGATTTTAGACTCGTGTGGTAATAAATTGAATTATTTCTGACGTAGCGTAGATGTATTATAGAGTCGACACGAAAATAATAATTATGGAACGACCTTGCATTCGTTTCCAGCAGTTCGGCAAGATCTAGGTTGGATATTGGTCGATTCTTAGAACTGGAACGAGTCATTCGAGAATCGCATTAGCGATTTTTCACCATCTTTAGTCGATCATTTATGGGTGTGGTGGGGTGGATGGTTATATTTGGGAGCTGCATGGAACTGAATAATTTTTTTTCTAGAAGTGTACGGACGAAACGTGTTGTATTCATTAGAATAAAATATGCATACGTGTTTTTCGGTGACAAAAATCGAAGTCAGTTTTGTAATTGAGTGATTCATATAGGTCATAATCTCATTCACCACCAATGATCGATCGATCATCGCTATACTTTGATGAAAATCCAGCAACATATGGGACTCTTGATAGGTTTTTTTTTGGACAGGGGTAAAGAGAAGTATTTGTAAAATGGAGAAAAAAATTCATTAAACAAATGGTCAGATACGTAACCATTTGAGATCACATTTTCCCCCAAACCCCCTTTTCAACATTTAGTACATTTCTTTTTATTAAAAACTCAGCCGGTGGAATTTTTTTTTTACCGTTGAAACCTTTTCAAAAATTTTTTGTTTAAGCCAGGGACCTTCATAAAGCACTTACTCTTCAAGGAAGTGAACCTTAAATTTTGAATTAGTTAGAGAATAGTAAATGTTCATTACAAAGAGCTGGCATTTCTTTAGCAGAAATCGATCCATCTTATTTTACAAAGCCCTCAAGAAAGAATAAGTTGAATTCTAATTCTTAGGAGTTCGAGAATGTTGGTTAGGATGTGCTTTAGGGTGGGGCGAATTTCTATTTTTTACAAAAAATAAAAGACACGGTCACAATAGTTGCTAAATGACCACAAAAGGACTTTATAAAAATTTCAACATCTCTGAAACTCAGTTTTTTCAAAAAAAAAAAAAAAGAATTTTTGGGCAAGTAAAAACTTTATCATCCGACCTGTACTCCCTTCTCTACATATATATTAAAGAGCTCAATAATTTTTTCTTACACGCCTTTAGCCCTGAGCTGTATATGGCGCAGAAAGAAAAGAAAACAAAAATGATTATGTTGTCAAGTTATATTTTGTCGTCCAAAAGCTTAAACAAATTTTACTCTTCAATTTTTTCTCTGATTCAAGAGGTCTAAACTTTTATTATTATTATTTATTTATTTATTTTAATTATTTTATAATACTACGCTCGTATAATTGCTAGGGTATTAGCTTACTAAAGCATCACATTTTTGTTCTTAAATGACTTCATATAGATGTCGTTTCAGCATCAAAAAGCTCGACTTTAGGAACCCTTATGGAACGAAAATCGAGCATATTTTGCCTCTTTTTGTTTCAAACAACCAATAAATTACTTATTTGTTGTTTATTTTTGAAAATAACCAAAAGTTTTGCTTTCTAAAAAAAATTTTAAATCGATTTAGACTTCCTAAATCTCAAAAATTCGCAGTAAAAATTTTTTCAATTTTTGGAAGACTAACTTCAACTTTGAAGAATGAAAAAATTTTAATTGCCCAAAATTTTTTTTTTTTTGAAAATTCTTAAAACTTTGACTTCATATGGTGGGTGGTCAAAAAATTTAGGTAGGAAATTGAAATTTTTATAACGTTCTTCCGAGATAATTTAGCAACTATTGTGACCACCTCCCTTCACTTGAAATAAAAATTGAAATCAAACCCACCCTAAATTGTATATAAAACAAGTATCTAGTTTGTTACTATATTCAAGAGTAATTGGTACTCGCTTCCGTGGGTGCAATGACCCTCAGGTATCTTCCTACACCTCCTTCCCATCCTACGGTTTGAGTCAATTACATAATTTTTTTTCAAATATTCAAAATACTTGCGACTTTTTAGGCAGATTTGCAAATTAAGTGAGAAGAAAATACTTTTACCCAACATTAAATTTTTAAGGATTAATTACGAATGATCAGTTATGAGCTTATTTGTGAAGATATTCTCAAATTATGAAAGGTAGGACATTGATGACGTGTATGTTGAATCGTTTAATGTTCGTCATCAAGCTCATTCCTTTACTAGAAAGCATTGAAAATATAAATAATCAGTTAAAATGTTCGACATCATCATTTATTCGTACAACTCATTAGTACCGACTGGACTAAAAACTATGATTTTTTTTCCACGAAATTTTTTACGTTCCCTCGCGACGAGTTTTTAATTATAAATTTTATGCGCAAGTAAATAACAGTCTCAGCGATGAGAACTAGTATTTCATTAGGTGGACATATAAGTGGATGCGTGATCTTTGAAATTTGTTCGTGCCAATAATTTTTGTGTAATTTGGATTCAAAAAATTAGTAGCTTTGTCAACCTAATTTTCATTCCTTCCATATTATTAGAACTGCACTAAATGAGATCAAGATGATTCAATTTGTTTTTGCGAAAATTCCTAGTTATAACATATGATTACGTACACAGTGTATTTAGCACACAAGAACATGGTGGTTCTGGTCCAGTGATTACAGCGGTGGTGATTTTAGTCTTTGAGTGAAGATGAAGGTCAACCCTTACTTGAATTTTTTATTTTAAATTTTCCACCATAGATTAGAAGATTTTATTAATTTAATTTAAACTGGGCTTTCAAAAAAATTATATTTTAAAATTTTTCATCGATTTAAAAACAATTCAATATTTTCTAACTATACGATTGGGAGCCTCATATGAAAAAATCCATTACCATTTTAATCGTAGTCATCACATCAGTCAACTGCAGTCGATCGTGATTACGAAAATTTAATTTGATGTCGCTTATGGCTATAATGGATAGAGAAATTATTACAAGGACGATGGTAAAAGATTGATCGAAGATTTCCTAAATTAGATGTTGCTACGGTAAATCGAAATTTATTGAAATAGTTAGATTAGTTGCATAATGGTGATCGTCACTGGGCCAAATAAAATTTGGTAACGCTTCATTATGACTATTGGTGAAATATATAATGCGCACGTGGTGCATTTTAGGCTCGAAAAATGAACCTGCCTGCATTATATACCAGCAGTTATGGAACCTGATTTGATAATATTATAAATATTTTTTAAAATTTCTAAATTACTAATAAAATAAAACAAAATATTAATTTTTCAAAATAGATCAAACAGGCTCCAAATTTGCTGGAGAAATAACTGAAAAAAAAAATCATTGAAGTGCAAAACATCCAACTATTTCAAGATATTAAAAAAGTGAATTTTTAGTTTAAAATAAATTCTCGTTAAAAATATATATATATTAGGTGCCATTAAGTGAAAAAAATTAATAGCTTTTTTTTTACCTTAATACGATTTCTCAACGAAGCGCGCATACATCACAAACAAGTTTACACACGAGCGTTATCCACGATGGCACAAGTACGGTTAGTCGTCCACCACCAACAAATAACTGAAGCACAACTATAGAGTAAGAGTAAAGTTGCATTAGCAGATCCTTACGATAAAGAAGTACCAATAGACGTGTTCATTATCAGTGGCAAATTTTCATCGAATACTTTTGTAACCTATGACCGTGCCATTTTATCGTGTTAATTTGAACATGTATGTGTGTACGTACATATTTATGCGTTAACTTGGCCTTTGATAACCGCGGAGATGTACGAAGTAGTGTGACGCGTGAATAGTGTCGTGATATTGAATTTTTTAAATCACTCTAAAATCTAACTGAAATGTAATGCGTGGAAAATAAACCAGAGGAAGCTCCAAGTTGAATATTGAATGTGCTCAACTCGAAGTGTGCTTGACAAAAGGTGGGGGCTCTTGAAGGGCAAAAATTTCGTTCCGTAAGTACTATGTGGTGGTCGTGAGCCTATTGGTTTTTCCACAGAGTAGTTCTCATTGATGAAAATTATGCTATGTTAACTTCAACGGTGAGCGATGAAGTACCAAACACCTTGAAAGATGTAAAGTGAAAATTATTTATTGTCAAGAATAAACTCAAAAATTCAGTTCTCGGAAAATTCATCAGAAATACCATCATACTGAAATTTCTGGTATACCCACTAGGAAATGTAAAACTCTCCCAAAAATAGATTTTCGACTTTACGGTGCGTTAAATGGAAAAACCTATGTTACCTTTTTATTGAAAATTGAAAAGCAATTCGTTTTGGTTGTGACAGTTTTTATCGTAAATATCATATTTACTGGGAAAAGTGTAAAATAATTACAAGGAACTTTGTTGATCCCTGTATAAATCAATAACATTTTTTGGCATTCCAATATATCGTGCAAAAAAAATGAATTAAACCTTTCATGTAAGAAATTAAAAGTAAAATAATTTTAAATACATATTACCTCATCATGTGAGATATTTTATGCATGAATGAATTGGAAGAATTCACCGAAATGAACGTGTTGAAACAACATTGTAATTTTATAGTCGACTTTTTTGCTCCTGCTAAGTATTTTATTGGAAAAATGAATATGACCTTATTTCCTTAGAACTACAAATAGATTAATTTTGTTTCAATGAATTTTTTTGTAAATGCCATATTAACTGAGATAAATGCCAAATATCTGTTTTTAGAAGTGTTTTACTCTCCCTTTAGAATTTTACAAGAATTTGACTGCTGTGAAATTGTAGTATGTTATTCAGAAATCCTCCTGTTCATTTTCAACATTTAATAAACATTCATTTTACATCTTTCATAGGGTCTGAGACTTCATTAAACCTAGTTGGTAGAATTTTCATCTCTGAAAATCCCTCTATCGAAAAATCTTATGTCTGCAACGCTACCAAGAAGTACTTACGATACCAATTTTTTATTCTTATTTCTGTTGACAATTTAGACAATTTGGACATTTATTAAATATTGAATAATTTTGCTACAGGGGAAGAGAATGATCCCGATATTTTTATAGAGGGGAAGGGGTGAAGGGGGATATAAATGAGTTTATATATACTATATTTATTCATTATCGAGCTTGAATATATTAATTTCGATGTTGGCGCATTTTCCATGTAACCCTGATAAGGTATCGTCTTGAGGACCCTATAGCGTCCCTCCTTTCGGTTTGTGCAGAAAATGTATAGGAACAAATCTGTAGGAAATTCAATGTAGACTAACTTACTTCTTGATATCTTTTTCGTGAAATTGAATCTTGATCGCATACCGATAGGTGAAAAACATGTTTTGTAGGGAGTCAGGCATTCAAATTAGCATCTTGGGAGAGTTCCAACAGGGAGGAATTTTGATATGTGATAATGTACACTTTCTTTCATCAAGTATGAATGAAAAAACTTTTTTATAACAATTTGTTCGATTTAATGACATTTTTTAATGGACTTTCACTTTTAAGTAAAATCCACTTATGCGTTCACTGTGGTCTTTTGTTTTTTGTTTAATTTCCATTCTCCGACGATAATTCGAGTAAAAATTCGTGACGTATCAACTCTGGAGGATAGATAGAAGGAGTGGAATTTTAGAGCACAGTCCAACTTCCCAAGTTTGAAGCTTTTTTAGTTTTTTTGCAGATATCTCGGGAAGGATGAATCGTAAAGAAAAAATGTATTGGAATGAAGTTGCAGGAAATTTCATTCTCTACAACTTTGGTTCCATCCATTTTGCATGAAAGTTCGTCGAAAGGGTCTCTCCTGATAAGATAGTGAAAACGGCCCTTGACCCAAATTCGGTCACAAGTGGTCCTGACCCAAATTCGGTCACAAGTGGTCCTAAATGTTGCCCTCGATGAAAAAACTCCCCAAAAAAATTTTTGACCCCCAACCCCACCCCTTCCTGAGAAATCGACTCCCATATGTCGAAAATTCAATATTTTTTAACTCTGGATGGGATGGATGAAAAATTTTGTAAAATTTCACCATTGATAGGCATTATATAAGTACATTTGTGGAAATTTTTTCAAATTTTTCGATTCATATTTTCTCGAATTTTTTAGGCTTTGAAATGTTCAAAAAATTGTAAATTTTTTTTGAGGGGGGTACATGGCTGAATTTTTTTCCATAATTAGCTCGTACTTTAAGCTACAACACGATAATATTTTCAAACCCCCGAAGGGGGGTGGAAGTTTGTCAAAAAAAATGAAATGTGTAACAAGAACGTCTCCTAAATTCACTTTTTTGAATTTTTTTTGCGAACAATGCGTTTTAGAGAAAAAGTAGTGTAGTAATAAAATGTTTCTCATTAAATTCTCTACAAGAAAGGGTCTTATAATTTTTTTCGTATACCCATTAGGGGAAGAGATAGGGGACTACAAAGTTGCTCCTAATACTAATAATTATTATGTATTACGCTATCGCAAAATCAGTAAGGACTAAACAAGAAAAAAAAATGTTTTCTTGTTTAGTCCTTACTGATTTAATTTTTTGAACATTGCAAAGCCTAAAAAATTCGAGAAAATATGAATCGAAAAATTTGAAAAAATTTCCACAAATATATCTACTTATATAATGCCTATCAAATTCTGATTTTCCTACGAAGAACTCTCTTGTTCCCCGAAATCTAAATTCTCTAGTTTGGCGTAATAGCCCTGGCGGCTAAAAACGCCTTAAACCCCCCCCAAAAAAAAAAAAAAATGGTGAAATTTTCAAAATTTTTCATCCATCCCATCCAAAGTTAAAAAATATTGAATTTTCGACATACGGGAGTCGATTTCTCAGGAAGGGGCGGGGGTGGGGGTCAAAAATTTTTTTGGGGAGTTTTTTCATCGAGGGCAACATTTAGGACCACTTGTGACCGAATTTGGGTCAAGGGCCGTTTTCACTATCTTATCAGGAGAGACCCTTTGAAATTTTGAACTTTGAAGTTTTTTTGTATTTTTTTTTTCAAAGTATCTCGAGAACGAAGCGTCAAAGGAAAATAAATAACTACGAAGTCGTCGCTAATTTCAAATTCTACGACTTTTGTTCTCACAAAAGCTCATAGTTTTCCGGAAGAATGAACTAAAAGTAATAAAGAGTCCAATAATTGGTACGTATTGTTCTCTAAAAGTTCGATGTTCCATTCTCTAATGATAACTCCAGTAAAACATGATGCATTGACTCAACATATTTAGGAGATAGGTACTAGGTAGATAGTATGAAGCGTAAGAGTGTTATTGTTTTTGTAGTCGATGCCTTCACTGGAAGTTGAGCTTTTGTACTTTAAATATTTTAGTTTTTTGCAAATATCTCGGGGAGGATGAATCGTAAAGAAAAAACGTATGTGAATAAAGTTGTAGGAAATTTCATTCTCTATAACTTTGGTTCATATACATTTTGCATCAAAGTTCATAGAAAGTTGAGCTTTTCATCCTAATTTTTATTCTCCTACAATAATTCGAATAAAAATTAACGTATTTACTCCAAGTATAAAAAATAAGTAAATGAAGAGGAGCTTAAGAGCCTTATTGTTTTGAAGTCGATCTGTCCGCTAACAGTCGAGCTTTCGAACTTTGAAGTTTTAAGGTCGTGAAGAAAAATGTATAAAAACGAAGTTGTAGGAAATTTTATTCTCTACAACTTTCGTTCTCATACATTTTCCATCAAAGCTCATAGAAAGTTGAACTTTTGAACTTCGAATTTTATTTTTATTCTTTTGTTACAGCTTCGACATATATATAAGTTATTGTTTAACATTATCGTAAAATGCACTATTTACGTATAGCCGTACCTAGTTTTCTTAGTATTTCTACTGCACTAATATTGCATATTTTTACTTCAGGGCTTCTGTGAATTTATTTTTCACGCATTACTCTTCTGTACCTTTTCAAAATGAAATAGTTCATTTTCTATAAGAAAGTAGATTACACTGATTGATACGAGATTTAAACACGACGGGTAAGCCGAGATATGTTTTCAAGAGATAGGCGACTGTTTTGGTAATTGTTTTTCGGAATTTAGGAAAAATTATTCGAGTGCTTCTGGTAGCAGAATGTAGCTTTGGATTCCTTAGGCGGAATTTCCTCACAGCGATACGTAATTAATTATCGCTTGGAAGAATATTCTGTCCAAGGCTTGTGATTTATTTCTGATCCGTATTGAAAACAATAATCGCATCGTGTGTGTTTTGTGAATACGCAAAAAAATAATTTTTTTGAGGTGATTGAAATCGAATACAATAAACATACTCTATCTCTATTGTCTCTTAGTGCGTACTTCGACCCTAAAACTACACCTTGAAGTCGTTGCCGATCGATTTAGATAAGCGAACGTCCAATTCTATGAATCATCTTGAATTTGAAAACATGATAAAAAAAAACTCGCATTAATATTTACTACAAAACTGAATTTAAAATTCAATTCCTATTTTACTTTTGAGCTGAAAAAAAAAAGGCAATGAAATGAAACAGTCAGAAGCAAGATGACCACTTTACTTATAAATTGGTTCTTTCAAACATTTCCGCGATTTAAATTTACCCAATTCTGTTCTAATACGAGTATTCACTTATTTATGTGAAGTACCGGCGATGCGCATTAAACACGTGTTTTTTTAATAAACGTTTCTTGAACTGACTCAGGCATGCTTTTCATTTTACCTATTAACAGCGTATCTATAAAATTAGTCGAAATCAGTGGAATAGAAATGTAGGAAATTGTTCATTATGGAGACTTAGCCTCGACGTTTAGATCATTAGATGTTTTATTTTAAAATCAAATAATGGCGCTGTGGAGTGTAGTTCAACTAATGTTACAAAACTTGAGCATCTTGCAATTATTAAGAAATTTTCGATACCTCATAAATTGTACTGTGAGTTGATAGTTTATGGATTGGTTCGCACGTAAATCTCAAGTTCGAAGTTCAGTGTGGCAATGAAATTAATTTAAAATGATTATTGTAAATCGTCGCTGTTTATCGTAATATGAGATGTATTGCATGTCGCTTATCACGATTTCCTACTGCATTTTTCGTTATTTCGTTTTCTCGTGCATGTGTATTTAATTGCATACTTCAACTCGTTAGTTGAAAAGATTATTAGCTGAGTTTTTAATAAAAACGAGAGCTATTACAGCCTACCTGATATGGGAAGGGAAGGTCGGGGGAGGGTGGGGTCTTCAAATCTTTGCGTTTCAGACCATTTGTAATGATCTGGCAAATGTCCAACTTTTTGGTATATATATATAGATTTATCTATGGATAAAGTGGCATCATTTTTCGTCGTCTACAGGTGAAGTGGCATCTTTTTTACAAAGTGGCATCTTTTTTTTGATGCCACTTTACCATCACATTGCTCATCGATTCAGCTTTGTGTCATGATGTCACTGGTGTGGTTATTTGGGTGATGCCACTTTACCACTAATATTCTATTTTTCATACAAAAAAATTTTTTTCGGTCTACGGTCGTAGTAGCCTCATTTTTTTGATGTTTACAGGTAAAGTGGCATCATTTTAAAAATTTGTTTCTAAGAAAACCTATGATATTATACATTCCGTTCGCCATTGTGGTGTCGTTAACGTGACATTAGATGCACTTCTGAGGAATGTGCAAACTGATGCCACTTTGACCATAGATCACTATATATATATATATATATATATTTTTCCCCACGCGTAGCGCCGGCGAGTATTCATAAAATTCGCTCAAAATTTGGTGAGGAACTCTTCTTGAAAATGCGCAGAAGTGCTTTTTTTGTTTTTTCGAAAAATTTCAAAATGGCGGATCACTCAAATTTTGAGGGGCTGGAGAAGAGGCAAATAGCTCAAATTTTTCGTTTTTGATCTCATATGAAAGAGTGAGTCACGGACACCAACATATTTAAATTTCAGCTTCCTAAGTGCATTTTGAGGAGAGTTAGCAAAAACCTGTTTTTGAGGAAATTTCGTTTTTTGTGTCACTCGCCTTGCGCAGGCGGGTGTGGATAAAATTCGCTCAAAATTCGGTGAGGAACTCTTCTTGAAATACGCAAAAATTTTTTTTTTTTTCGATAAATTTCAAAATGGCGGATCACTCAAATTTTGAGGGGGCTGGAGAAGGGGCAAATAGCTCAAATTT
This sequence comes from Phenacoccus solenopsis, assembly GCA_009761765.1. Lineage (NCBI taxonomy): Eukaryota > Metazoa > Arthropoda > Insecta > Hemiptera > Pseudococcidae > Phenacoccus > Phenacoccus solenopsis. The sequence continues at coordinate 54,565 of VFXL01000084.1, read as the reverse complement.
TTCGTTTTTGATTTCATATGAAAGAGTGAGTCACGGATACTAACATATCCAAATTTCAGCTTCTTAAGTGCATATTGAGAGGAGTTAGATCAAAAAACGGCTTTTTGAGGAAGTTTTGAGTCATGAAATTTCTTGAATCTTCCATATCTCTCTACCAAATCAAGTTAAAGAGGTCAAATTTTGTGTGTGAGGTTAGTTGGTGACCACAATATGACCTCTTGAATTTGGATCAAAATGGATCCAAAATGGCGGATTATCAAAATTTTGAGTAGAGCTTGAGGAGCCTCAAGTTGGTAAAAATGTAATTAATATGAATTCATATGGTTATTGAGGATAAGTTGTATACTATATCCCGAATTCACTTCCATACATGATCGGCTTTTGGAGGGGAAATTGCTGCAGGAAATTTCATGAATCTTCCATATCTCATCACCAAATCGGCCAAGAATGGTCAAACTTTGTGTGTAGGATTAGTTTGTGACCAGAATATAACCTCTTAAATTTGAGTCAAAATGGATCCAAAATGGCGGATTATCAAGATTTGAAGATAATTTGAGCACCCTCAAATAGTTATAATTTGAGAAATATGTGTTCACATGATTATTTCATGGCAAGAAATACTACATTTGTGCCAAATTGAACTTCTTAAGTGTTTTTGGAAAGGATAAGGTAGAGGTTTTCAGACTCGGTATTGGATGTGGCCTGTAGTCATGAACGGTTAAGCAAGGTTATTAGTAAATCAAAACAAGCTCCAATTAAAAACTCAGCTCCAGTAATGCGGCATGGCTGCTTACTTTTTTTTTTTTAGTTTTATGCGGGATTTTTTGAAGGAAAAACCCGTTTGTACCTATGTCTTTTATTAGAGCTGAGGCTTTATCAGAGTATACATAAAGTTCTAGGTGATGCTGTTAATCCTTTCCCACCAACCCTTTACCGACGTTGGAAAGCTTTCTCTTTTTCCTCCAACAATATCTGTGAGAATGGATTTGGAATATGGTGTACTTCTTGATCCCAGTAATTATTTATGAAGTCCATAGTTGTAACTACATATAATACAGATCCTAAATCATAATGGACATTAACCTTCTGATGGCACACATAAAAGTAATTTAAATTAGAAAATAAAAATTGTGCGGAGTCACTCAAGAAATTGAAATATAATATGTTATTGTGCTCGCTGAAATGCAGAATTTCATTACAAAAAAATTGCATAATATCAAAATTGAAGAGGCAGCATACGTAGGATAAAATAGAACAATTCTTGAAAATTTATAGCTCCTTCAATATTGAAGTTAGGCAATTCGTCCTTTTGTGTTTTTTTCTTGCAAATGGTTCGAACTACAACATAGCATGGTTTTATTTTCAATGTTTGCGACCTGAAAAATCCAATAAATAATTTACATAAAAATTCAGAAGTAAATCTACCCCTTCAAGAATGGATATATGCAACCAACACAGATACCCAAATTGAAAGAATTGTGGCAACGTTCAACTATAAGGGGTGCACAGGGATAAGTAATCAGTTACAGCGGAGCGCAGCGAGGTTGTATTACCGATGGGTGAAATTCACCCATGTGAGCCAGCTAAGCGTTAAATAGGCAACTACGATAAATGAACTCGTTATGTTGATGTATATTTTCTCAAAGGAGTGGATAATTTTAATCTCCACACTTTTACATTAGCCTGAAGATGCTACTATGCGTTGACGCGAAATATGACGCTGACGTATTTTGTAAGTAATTTTTGTAATCAAACATATTTGTGTTGCTGGTTGTGTGCTGTGGTGCCTTGAAAAGTACAATAAATGATGTAAAACTTGAAAATACAATGACTCTCCATCGCCCTCCTTCATCTCATTTCCCCTCGAATTGAACGCGTTCTAATGGCTTTGTTTTTCAACAAAAACTCCGCTAAAAATAAAACGGTTATAATGATTTTTATCAGTGATTTTTTTAATTAATTAAAATTAATTTTTTTCTTCTTGTAATAGTATACCTAGATTGAAAAAATTCATCAGTTTCCTGAAATCGACTGAACTTTCACGAAAATTCTCCTCTTCCTCTAAATTTGGTGAAATGGCAATATGCAAATGAAAAGTACAATTTAAAAAAAAAAGACAAGTATTATAAAATAATGAAGACAACAATTAATCAATATGATTTATGATCAGTTTTAATGTATAGTCGACTATTTAATTTTTATACGATAAATTATAAGGATTGGTCATGCAGGAATAATTATTATTATTTACAATATAAGTGTAATTATTTAGTAATAAAAGTATTCAGGGTAATGCTGTATGATTTATAGATAAGTTTTTAATTGAAGACGATAGCTATTACAACGTATCTGATTTGGGTAGGAGAGTTTAGGGAAGGGTATGGTATTCAAATATTTGCGTTTCAGGTAATTTGTAGTCATCTGGCAAATGTCCAACTTTTTGGTATATTTTATGTATTCATTAATTTGTTATTTTATGTATATTTTCCCCCACCGGCAGCTATGGATGAAAATCGATAAAAATTTGTCGAGAGACCCTTCTTAAAAATCCGAAAGAGACACTTTTTGGTTTTTCGATTCACCTCAAAATGGTGGATCGCTTAAATTTTGAAGGGAGCTGGAGAATGGGCAAATGACTCAATTTCGTTTTTAATGTCATATGAAAGAGTGAGTCACGGATACCAACATATCCAAATTTCAGCTTCCTTAATGCACTTTGAGGGGAGTTGTAGTAAAAAACGGCTTGCACTGAAGAAATGGATATCTTTGAAAAAATTACTCCTCCCCTATACTAGCTGTGGAGTGTAGAGCAGCTAAATTTATGTTCTGAAAAGAAAGAATTCAAAACCACTCTCGCTGATACATCTTATTTAATTGTTCATTTGAAAAGATGAAATGAGCCATTAATACTGCTGGAGATGGGTAGTGTAGAACAGAGTGTCGAAGTTTCAGTTGTATAATCTATTAACTTAGCGAGATAAATTATACGATATAATAATTAATGCTATTAAAACATGTTATTTCGTATTCATGAATTTTTTTTTCTTCTCTGATTTTGCGAAACAACGAAAAAGAATTTTCGCCGAAGGTCTTATTACGAAATGACGTCAATGTAATTTCACAAATATATGAATTCTCGTTTACGTTAATTGTTTTTACTTTATCGTCGTAATCTATAGCAATGATATTTTTTAAATCCAAGTACATCGACGTTCCGAATAACAATCTCGAATATACGAATTCTTTTAGGTAATTAAAATCGATATAGTTTAAGTGCACGATGTACATAGTACATACTCGGTTACTGCGAGTAGATCACACTCTGATCATTGGCATTGATGCAGTGATCATAGGTCCACAACTATTTTCAGCCTATGCTTTACGTCAAGCAAATTTTTAATGTAATGTCGCGAACAAAGTTCTCATTTTATGTATTTTGTTGTGTATTTTTGTTTATCGTATTATCGTAATTGTACGTGTACTTACAAAGATTTGTTATCGATTCTGTTTACTTATCGTTGTCTTTTATACACGACCATCAACAAGCTTGCTTAATGAGTCAGTTTTTAGAAATATCCATCTTTTGTTCTTAAAATTCTTCTCTCGTGGGATATTTCTTTATGTACTAGTTCCCGGTTCGATTACGAAATGTGATCAAAGTTTTAGTTTGAGTTTTTGTCTGTTATGATATTTAATTATTTACCTATACGGATAATAGTGATGGACTGTGATGAAATAATGGCTGAAAATGAGAATTATGCGAATTATGAGTATTTTTATTGAACGTATGAATGCAGGCTTGCCAGAATCGAGAAATTAAAAATTATTTCAATTTTTTTTTTTTACATTGTAATCGATTAATTAAGTGATTTTATTAATTTTTTTAAATTTCCGAATTTGTTATTAAAAAATTTAATTAAATTGAATTGTTCTTAATTTAAGATAAAGTACAACTGTACAAACTGTATGTGTTCCTATTCGATTTTATGCGATCTGTGATGAAAATTTGAAGAACTTTCTATACAAATACGCGATCGCTTTGATGTAATTATGAGGTACTATTGTAGATAAATTTAACGCGGTCAATTTAATGATTAAATAGTTAAAACGACTTATCTAATTAGTATTATAGTTCATCTTCATTTCATCGATGAGTCACTCATTATGTAATCCGATAAAACAATCAACAAAGCCGACAAAAAATTTATCCAAGATACGAAATGAATTGTCACGAGTATCGATAAAGTTATTTCCGACCATAAAAAATGGCTATTCCTAAATTAAATTTTCAGCGTCCATGAATGATAGCGATTAAGTATTTGAAAAGATAAAGAATGCGGATAATTTCATACAGTCAATATCCAAGTACTAGAAGCGAAAACAACGTAATTAACAGTCTAAATAGTCTCAGCAGCTTATAAGCAGGTTAATAATCCACGTTGGTCATTTAACACGAGCCTGGTTGATTTTTTTTGTCTCTTTTTGGAATCCTTTGTAGATTCGTTAATGCGTTTTGTTTCAGTATGATTATACGTTTTAACCTATCAAGCTTTGTTCACGTAAGGGACTCGCTATTGGTTGATGCCTGATCATTTAAGCGATAAACCTAACGTGCATAGGCTAAAGGAAATGTGTTAATTGTTCATGCACGTGCCCCTAATATGAGTGATAATCTGTAGCGTACTTAGAAAAGCAAAGGAGTTCGTTGTGAAATGAAAACATTTTCCGAGAAGATTATTAGAGTAAATTAAAATATAGACATTTATTGAGTGACGTGAGGATATAACACAGGCGATCTCGAACTCGAAGAAATGATAAAATACTTGTTAAAGCTTTTTAATTAACTGATGTACATATCGTTGGTGAATTTAATCATTTTAATTTCTCGGAAATATTGAAATTAAATTAATTATTTTTAAGAACTACAATACGAAGAAAGTAATTGATTTTTTATCTAAAGTGATCAAAATTTTATTTTATTTTTCATCATACATTTCTAGTTGATAAATCATATAGTAATAAAATATTTTAAAAAAAAAGTATCTTCGAGCTAACTTGTATTTATGAAGTACTTGTAAAATTAAGCACTGCTCTAAATCACCTATAAATGAAAATACATGTACATTCGTATTATGTGTCCCTTCGTAATTAGCTGAGAAAGCTTTGTAAGAGAGCACTTCATTGTATATTGTATTATTAATTTATTTAATTAATTGAAAAACTTCTTAGCTAAGAATAAAGGGAAAGTACCCAAGTTAATCCCTTTTAAGTCGAGCTATAAAACTCATTCAAAGAAATAATATATGTATAGAATTTTGAATGAATTTTTCAAATTTCCTCAATAAGTCTTACATACACAATCTATCCGAGCAACTTTTGTTTGATAAATTTTCCCATTATTAAAAATGGAGATGTTTTTCACGTACGTTACTATACGTTTGATAGTATTATGCCGCTGTCTATGAGTTCCGATGTGAATTATGAGATGACATTAATCAACGCAAGAGCTCGTAATGCTCTCTTCAAGACAACTGTAAAACTAAGTTCGTTGTACTCTCGTTAATAGTTCACTCACTGTACACGTGAAAAGATCTGACGAGAGTATTGTTTATGTAAACTCGCCCGTCGTTTTGTGGATATGTGATTTCATTAACATCAACAAATTCGAGCATGGATGTAATATATCGCCTTGAACGAAACACAAGTATGCAATTGTATTAACACATCGTTGAATGGTTTTTCAGTAGATTTTTCAAGCGGTAGTGAAAAAAATGGAATGTTGAATTCCTTCTTCTGCAAGGTATTCCTTCCTAGATATGACTCCCTTCATATCGCATGAAGGCCTACACTTGTGACACTTGTGTATGGAAGTTTTCCTACACTACCACTTGAATGGGAGTTGATGCGAGAGTTCGAAAAATATTTTCTCGACGCGGTACTTACTACTTCGCAGGGCTGAATTTCGTTCTTTTGTTCATAAGAATATCAATTTTATCGTTCAGTGCTGGTTTTCCTCAAGTTATTGTGTTCTATTTTTTTCTGTTCTGTTCCATTCTATTCTATTTTATTCCATCCTATCCTATTCCATCCTATCCCATTCCATTCTATTCTATTCTATTCCATCCCATCCTATCCCATTCTATCCTATTCTATTCTATTCCATTCTGTTCTATTCTAATTCCATTCCATTCCATTCTATTCTATTCTATTCCATCCTATCCCATTCTATTCTATTCTGTTCTGTTCTATTCTTATTCCATTCTATTCTATTCTATTCTATTCCATCCCATTCTATTCTATTCTGTTCTATTCTTATTCCATTCTATTCTAGTCTATTCTATTCTCATTCGTTGTCGGGTATTGGGTGGCTGTATATATTATTCATTTTGTATTTATGAAATTGTTTCGCATGAATAAAATCTGTCTGTCTGTCTGTCATTCCATTCTATCCCGTTCTATTCTATTCTATTCCATTCTATCCCAATCTATTCTATTCTCGTTCTGTTCTGTTTTATTCCTTCTTCTCTGTTCTGTTCTGTCCTGTCCTGTCCTGTCCCAATCTATTCTATTCTATTCTTTCCCATTCTATTCTATTCTATTCTATTCTATTCTATTCTATTCTATTCTATTCTGTTCTATTGTATTCTATTGTATTCTATTCTATTCCATTCCATTCTATTCTATTCTTATTCCATTCCATTCTATTCTGTTCTGTTCCATCCCATTCTATTCTATTTTATTCCATCCTATCCCATTCTATTCTATTCTATTTTATTCTATTCCATTCTATTCTATTCTTTCCCATTCTATTCTGTTCTATTCTATTGATTCTATTCTATTGTATTCTATTGTATTCTACTGTATTCTATTCTCATTCCATTCTATTCCATTCTATTCTTATTCCATTCCATTCTATTCTATTCTCATTCCATTCTATTTTATTTTATTCTATCCCATTCTATTCTGTTCCATTCTATTCCATTTCATTCCTACCATTCCATTCTGTCTTGTTCTGTTCAGTTTCGTTCATAGTTATTGAAAAACATCAAGAGAGAATGAAAACATTGCATATTTGATAAATAATCAGAAAAATGAAAATTTACATTATTACACATTTACACTTGTCTTCAAATTCAAAAGTTGAAATTTTGATGATGCCATCGTGAGCTATTAAAAAAAAAGAAACGACACTGTGGAATTGGAAAATAAAAACTTTTCTGTTCAGTTCAGTATATTTTTTTTTGTTCTGTTCTGTTCCATGCTGTTTTGTTTTATTCCATTTCGTTCTGTTCGGTTCTGCTCCGGTTTATTTGTTCAAAATATAATTTTGTTCTGTTCTGTTATCGTTCATTATGAACTAAAATTTTATTGTTCTGAATCGTTAATAATGTTCTGTTCCGTTCATGTTCACAAGCCCAAATACTAAGCGAATTTATTCCATCATTTAAGGCTTAAGAAAATAAGCTATTTGTGCCAAAATGTAAAGTATGAAATGTAATATTACTGACAAAATATTAGTGGTAGTGAAGGAAGGAAGTGGAAAGAAATCATGAAAAAAGTATAAAAAATGATGAAACACTTTCTCGCAAATAATTTTGCAAAGTACTCCATAATCTTGTGTTTAAAAATCATGGAGGTTAAATAAGACTCATTTTTGCCCCTCCTCCTAATTTTAGAATCTTGAAAAGTTGTAGCACATTTATATACAATGTGCTCAATAAGAAGTGGGCTTTCGTTTTGCCTGAAAATCCCTACTTTGTGGGTAAGGAGACGTCAAAGTTGCAACTTGAAAATACGTTTGGAAGCACTCTTTAAAAATTATCATTTTTTTATATAGCCTAAATAGATTGTGGCGTTGTGTAAGCAGAATTTTTTGATAATTTTTATGTTTTTTTTATTTATTTATTATATTTCCCTTTGAGGTTTTATGGGTTCAACTTGTAATAGAAGAGGGAAAAATTGTATGATAGAATGTTTCACGTCGGGGAAGTATTATCTCATCTTCCATCTAATAATGATGTATTATGATGAAAAATTTATGTGCATGCATCCGAAATATGATGGAGGATGAAAGCATCGATAAAAAATTGTTGAAATGCATAACTATTATACTTTCTTTCGAACATTTTACAAAACATTTTTTATCGTTTTTTTCCATAATTTTTTTCATAGACCTCCTCTGCTGTCATCAATACTTTGTCAATGATACTATATTTGAATATTGAATTTTTAATTTGCTTACCAACTATTTGAAAAAAAAATATTTTCAAATTTTTTTTTCTACCTCCCTTGAGTAAATAAGCTAGGCAAACTACCAAACATGAATGTAACATGAGTGCACCTATATATGTGCTATGAAGATGGTCACATCGCAACGGAGCATCCAATACTTATCTAATCGTGTATCCAGACTTTAACAACGATTTCAACGGTTTTTACTGAATGTTAAAATGTTAAGATGTGAAAAATTGAAAGAAAATGGCGTATTTTTAATTGTATTTAAAAATGATTAACAAATCATAGGAAATGAGAATAAAACTAGAGTGAGCAGTAGAACGTGTACAATGTTGTAATTAAATATCATATCATGCTGTATAAGAAAGATACGTGTCTTGTATGTGTATGACGATATAATGAGGCTTATAATTATTAGCTTATTCATTAATTTGCTGTTAACAAGGAAAGAGCCCGAGATATGACATTTGGATTTCGACCAAGCAAATATCATTCGAAAGTGCATGCCTATAGGGTAGTTTATTTCAAAAATTTCAGTTGCTTTTAATGTTTTGAGCGAGAGCTATGAAGTTTTCAAAGTTTCAAATATTTTATTTTTGTTATTTTTTGATATAGCCACTATAACTTTGAAAAAAACGTTCAATATTCGTAGTCAACAACAACTTATGGCGTAAACAACGAAATTCGAACGTCACATCCCGTATCCAATTTTTTTGAGTTGTGGTGAGGACTCACTTATACCATTACAAGTACAACCATAAATCGTTGTTCATGGTGTGTATTACAATTTTTGCCAAGTTGTACGCTTGTACCTGTTTTCAGTGGACTTTACTTTTGAGTAAACTAATTATGTATTCACTAAGATTTTTTTTTGCTTAATTTCCATTTCCGGCTATAACACATACCTATAAAAATTGACGCATTGCCTCTAAATTTAAAAAATAGCTAGAAGAAGTGAAGCATAAGAGCCCTATTGTTCTTGAAGTCGTTCCATCAGCTAAAAGTTGAGTTTTCGAACTTTGAAACTTTTTCAGTTTTTTACAAATATCTCGGGAATGATGAATCATACAGAAAAAATGTATGGTGACAAAGTTGTAAAAAATTTCATTCCATGCAACTTTGGTTCCATCCATTTTTCATAAAAGTTCGTCGAAAGTTGAACTTTTGAACTTTGAGGCTTTTTTTCTAAATATCTCGGAAACGAAGCGTCGAAGAAAAAAATGCATAGTAACTAGGTCATCGCTGATTTGAAGCTCTACAACTTTTGCGCTTATACAATTTTCACGAAAGCTCATAGTTTTCCAGAAAAATGAACTCAAAGTAGAATCCAATAATTGGTATGTTCTGTTCTTTAAAAATTCGATGTTTTCATTCTCCAGTGATAAGTCGGGTAAAACATGGTGCATTGACTCCACATTTGGAAGATAGGTATTAGGTAGATGGTATGAAGCGTAAGAGTCCTATTGTTTCTGAAGCCGATCCCTTCACTGAAAGTTGAGCTTACTAACTTTAAAGATTTTTTAGTTTTTTGCAAATATTTCACGAATAAAGGGTTGCGAAGAAAAAATATGAAGGGACAATGTTGTAGGAAATTTTATTCTTTACAACTTTTGTTCTTCTACATTTTCCACTAGAGCTCATAGGAAGTTGAGCTTTTGAACTTTGAATTTTATTTTTATTCTTTTGTTAGCATTTCTACGTACACATCAAGTGTTGTTCAACACTATTGTAAGGTTCACTACTTATGTATAGCTGTACCTAGTTTTAAAACGGACCCGATTTATGGGTGTTATTTGTGCATAAGTGAGCACCCCCCTCAACCCCCAAAAAATGGAAACAAGATAATACACTCAGATTCCAGTGATTACGATATAAATTGTTGATAATGGGGTATATCGTCCTTTTTGCAGAATTGAAACTTTTTTTTCGAAATGTATCTGATTTACTCTAATATTCAGAAGCTTATGACATGAGCCTCATCCCGTCCATCTGACTATCTGTATTGTTTAAATATTAATAATGAATGAAAAAGATTATGTATTGCTAAATCAACTGAATCGCTCATATTTGTTCGTTATTTTACTATACACATATGGCAAAAAATGACAAATTGAGGTATTTGAAAATCTGAAAATTCGTAGCTCCCTCAAATCACTTAAAGCAACTGAAAAGTTGGATATGAAGTATCATAGGTATGCACTTTTGAATGACGTTTGTTTTGTCGAAATCGGAATGTCACACTTTAGCTCTGAATAAATTTTGAGTAATTTTTGACATTTTTGCAAGGCTTAGAAATTTTTTTAAACAAGTTGTATTATATTTTTTGCAGAATGATGTATTATTTTATGTAAAAAAAAATTGTCTCATAGATGACTTTGGAAGTTTCTTCCCCTAAATTGTTCGACTATTTAATTCTGCTATTTTTTATCTCAGTCGCTAGTTATTGCTTTAATTGTACGTTATATGTATTGGTTTGGTTACATAATTATGTGTATATGAAAAAAACTACCCAATTATTTGCTTGGGCATGCTCATTGCCGATAGCATGATGGATAGTGAACAATTTTTGGGTAATTTACGAGATAGATATTATCTGCATAATTTTTGAAGGATTTCTTCTTTAAATGTATGAAAAACGTCTGTAAATTGACGTACATTTTCAATCCTAATCGAATTAAATTCTAGATGTAAGAAATAAGAATGTCGTGGTTAGGTTATTTTACGTAAATTATTTCATTTAATTTTTTTTCTTTTTTATTTATTTACGAAGGAAGATCTTAATCCTTTACGTACGTATTCATCGCGTGACTAAAGTATTCAATTTTATTCCATAATTGTATTTTTTTTTCGAAATAATTTTGTTGTTATAATTTCAAAGTAATATTTAAGATTTACGATTTTGAGTGTAATACAAATAGCGATGGCCTTCTCAAATATTGAATTTACTGTTGCTGTGAAAACGCAATTCACAGTTGTAAAAATTTTACTTAATCCTGGAACACACTTTTTAGGGCTGAAAGGTAATATTTTTTTTATCATAGTGTAGTACTGGGAAATAAGCTCATTTTTTGATCGAACCTGGAAAAAAATGGTAATGAGGTGAATTTCACATTATATGTGCAGAATGGTGTCCTTAACAAGGTATAAAAAGTTGTTACCCCTAGGAGGTGAGCTAACCCCAGAAGGGGGCTAAAACCTCGTATATCTGTAGTTTTTTTTGTTCTATAGTGTAAATAAGGAGAATAATTTCTAAAGGAGGGAGGAGGAAGAGGAGGGGGAATCATCAGTAAAAATTATATGTTCATCTTTATCATCTACATAGGTCACTTGATAATAGATATGAACTCATATGAATGAATTTTTCCAAAATTAATGTATTTTGGGCCCTTTTATGACTTTTTGAGAAAAATTTTTCATGTACCTTATAGAAAATTGAACGGGGAATATTTTTCGATATTAACAATTTTTGCGTAGGACGCACCGTATAGAAGATATAAACAAAGAACTGATTTTCGAAAGGGAATTCTAAAAATTGGTATATTTTGACCTCCCCATTTTGGGCTTACTAATGACATTTTTGAGAAAGCTGTCTCACTCATTCTGAAGGAAATTTAATGGGGAACATTTTTTGATATAACTCATTTTGACGTAGAACCCTTTTTTTCGAAGGTATTAGCGAAAAACAATCGAAAAACTGTTTTTTGCGAGGTTTTAGCCTCCTCCTGGGGTTAGCTCATCCCCTAGGGGTGACAACTTTTTATACCTTGTTAAGGACACCATTCTGCACATATACTGCGAAATTCAGCTCACTACCATTTTTTTGCAGGTTCAGTCCTTATTTCCCTGTACTAGTGGATCAATTTCAATAATTTTTCGATTTTTATTTGGCTACGTATTTAATTGATTTTATAAGAGACATGCTAGCTTATAATTATTGATGTATAATTTTTTGTTATTATTGAAAGACCTATTGTATAAATTTATGGTAGTTAATTCAGAGATATTGAGAGAGTTGAAAAACATCACTATTTGTATCCTCTGATTATCATGTCAAACTGTCGCCAGCCAGTTTTATTAAAGGAAAAAATCCATTTCGTCAGTATACTCGCTACCTAGTGCTTATAGTACTCGTCAAGTACTTACCTTACAATTTAATTCGTTAATTACTATTTTGATTAATCGCTAATCTCGACGACACATGAAACGGTTACGTTGGATAGCGATGGCGGAATTAACGTGAAAACGTATCCTGTCTGGATATATCGAGTTGTTTTCCTCGAGAGTAAACCGTATGTCGCTATTAACAATTAATTCGTTACGCAATGACGAAAACGGAATCGCGTTTTTTATGGAATTCTTTCAATCGAGTCGTTGCAACCGTAATTACTTAATGTATTTAAAATATTACCACCAAATGCTACAAAAAAAAATCAAAAGGGAAAACCCAATAATATTGCATTAAACGGTATTGTGTATGATTCGGTTGTAAAGGAAGGTCAGCATCTCGTAAAATAAATTAGAACAAGGTAAAAATTGCAATTAGGTATTATTTTAACTATATTCATTATGTAGGGAGCATTTATCTTAATTATCAGTCAACTTTAGTCTTTTATTTAAATACGATAAATTTCGATTTTCGTGTAACCATGGATGGACTTCTCCCTGTTGTCGAGGTTCGTTCGATCTTTTGGCGTTTATCGATTTTTCTCATCGTTTTGCCAAGGATGATGAGTTTTAATTTTACAGATAGGGGACCATTTTACGTAATGTTTATCAACGCCGATGATAAAGGTGAAGGCGGAAATTGCGATCATGTTGAACATTTTTTTTTTTTGGAATGTAAATACGAGTAAAAACTGTGAAATGGGATTTATAAAGGTTAATTTTACGGTCATTGGAAACGGTGTTGTAGCACGTTATCTCGCTGTATAGAAGAGAACAATTTCTTCTATAAAAATGTTTACTATTCTAATTTGTTGCATGAAGCGTGATTTTATGTTTTAAACATGGATACGAAAGTTGAAAATATTTGTTTTTATTTCTTTGAAAATTTTTTTGATTTTTCCAAGCTGCCAAAAATTTTTGTTTTACAAAATTAAGTATTCAAGAATTTATTAAGAAGTTGGAAATTGTTTTTTTTTTTTTTTCAAAATTTACGTATCTTCATAGTTCGTAGTTGTAGTCTTCTACAAAAAAAAAAAAAAAAAAAAAAAAAAAAAAAAAAAGGGAAAAAGGAGTATGGATTATGGGGCTCTCGGCTACACCACTAACACTGATTTCAATTTTATTTATTGATAAAATTTGTTGTTTTTTTTTTTTTAATTATGTATAACCAGTTTCGACGATATTCACTAGAAAAATTTGAACAAAAAAGTCAAGATCTTGGAGAACAAAGCCTTTGTGGGTATTAAGCACTACGCCAAATCTGTTCAGTAGGTAATACAGCGCTGTTTTAATAATTACGATTATTTGATTTATTTCAAAAGAATCTCAATCATTCCATAGAATACTGAGTGTTTTGAATATTTTATGAATTTATTAGTCTTGTGTGAAATTCCATTCTTCATCGACTCGATATTTTCAAGATTCACAAATAACGAATAACACTTACAGTTGGTATTTCTTGTTTTAATTGCATTATAATTAAGTACCTAGCTACCTACACTTCTAGTCGTGTGTGTGTGGCGTCACGCAGGAAAAAAAACAACGTTATGTGTACCTATATTTTTTTTTCCACTGTATTCTTCAAAAGTGAATTACGTGTGTTTGATCGAAAAGCGGAAATATTCACGGACGACTTGTATGCGCATTCTTAATTGAAACTACTTAGAATTGCAATAATTGCTGCAAGACTTCTTTTGTATGAAGTCAACGTAGTTCAGTTGGAAATTCTGTCGAAATAAGGGTTCAACAGAGGTTTTCGTTTATTCGAAATGTCTGTTAATAAAATCACACGACACCAGTTCATCTTATATTAGGCATTTTGATCAACATTCGACTTGAAAATTTTCCTAAAATATACGGTATTGCGAGTAGGTACGTGTAAGCCGGGAGGTTTAAACCCGTAATAGTTATTTCTGGTTTCTTTGAAAGAAAAAAAAAATGCAACTTCTTATCGTTTTATTTTTTATATTTTATATCTTACGAGAAGGTGATCGCGATAATAGATCGGTGAACGTCCTTGATATTGAGAAGTTGAATCCATTTGCGGAATTCTTAAATGCATTAAGTCTGTGGATGCGCGCGTTCTTTTAGTGGAGGTTATATTTCGCAGACAGAGTACATAGTGCTGGTAACACGTGCGTAGGAATTTGTATGCGCGATCGAACATCAGAATTTTATAATATTCCGATATCATTTGTTGGTAAATAAATGATACTCCAAGTTGAAGCATGCAAGTTTGAAAAATGAGACTGCTCTGTGCTCTGTGGATTGATGTGGCCTCATAGAATAGAAGCAGTTTGCCGGGGAAAAAAGTGTCATGTTATTTTCGAATAGGTAATTTGAGTACTTTTATATTCACGTTGTTAAATTCAATCATCTTAACAGTGAGAAAGCGTAGGCAATCGAGTGAATCGAATTTCATTTCTTTCTTTCGACGTATCAAGGCACTCAGTATAATAGTGTCAATATGACCTGTACAAAGCATATAAAAAATTTCAGCTCTCACATTAACATGGATCATTTTTCAAAATAAGAGTAAATTCTGCAAAAATAAAAAAATTCAAAAAATTTACTTTTGTGCGATTTGCATTTGTTTTTATGTCCAGTACTTTTATTTTGTCGTGTTAAGGCTGAAAAAATTTTAGCCACCATTTTTAAAAATTTAAGGTGTCTAAA
This sequence comes from Phenacoccus solenopsis, assembly GCA_009761765.1. Lineage (NCBI taxonomy): Eukaryota > Metazoa > Arthropoda > Insecta > Hemiptera > Pseudococcidae > Phenacoccus > Phenacoccus solenopsis. Next base: position 39,490 of record VFXL01000084.1, on the reverse strand, counting down.
GTTTTTTTAATCGTTGATAAAACACGAATTTCGGTTATTTAAATGAGTCGTGCGCATGTTGTAAGCTTAATTTCAGTTCTTCACCTCTCTGGAAATGAAAGACGCCAAATTTTTAGCCGAGACACCCAGAGTAATACAACTTGGCTAAAATGATATATTTATTATTAGTATTTTAGTAACAGATGCATTATGCTTTGAGAACCTCTGTGGAGTAAAATTTGGGTACATTTTGTTTTCAGAGTACCCAAGAGGTGAATTCGAATCCACACCATGCGCGTGTCCCATACATTACTCATTTATTATTTATTTTCGAATATACTGTGGCTTTTAAAAAAAAAGGTTGGAAAAATTTCAGATCCAATAAATTAAAAAAAAAATTCTTTCATTACTTACCTGTAAAACGAAATAAATGTTTCAAAAGTCAACAAGTTTCAAACTATTCGAAAATTAATTTTTTGGAAACTTTTCAATTAAAAAAAGATTACATCTTATTTTATTTAAGAAAAAAAAAATAATAAAATAAAAAATCACGTATGACCCCACCTTACTTGGCAACTTTTTTAATGTATAAAATTAATATTTTTTTTAAATCAAAACAAAGGTGGTAATTGCTCATATATACATTAGTCAGAAGTGGCAATTTGTGAATGGGCTGGAAAAGGAAATAGATTGATTGAAAATTCAAATTTAAGAGGAAAAAAAATTGAACACGTAAATTAATTTTTTTGTACGAGATTTCGCCCATTCTGATGCCTGTCTTAAGTTCATAGAAGGATTTCGTCTCAGTTTAAAAGGTATTCACGTGTTCAAAAGTCCTACATAATTAAAATGTGAAGTTATGGAAATTATTTTAAAGTATTAAACAAAAATTATCAAAAAAAAAAATGAATGAATAAAATATCGATATCAAAATTTTTAAGCATTCGAGATTCGTCAAAGTCGCTAACTCGTTCATTTCAGTTCATTCAAATTAACAAAAAAAATTTTCAGTCCAAGTTCAAATTCCTTTGAAGAAAAGCTCGAGTCAAGTTTTGTTTAGCTCAGTAGGTCTAGGCACATTTGACAAAATATTTTTCACTTAGTTCCGTTCATTTCAGTTCATTCAAATTAATAAAAAAAATTTTCAGTCCAAGTTCAAATTCCTTTGAAGAAAAGCTCGAATCAAGTTTTGTTTAGCTCAGTAGGTCTAGGCACATTTGACAAAATATTTTTCACGTAGTTCCGTTCATTTCAATGTTCATGTACATTACCAGAAATATTAAGCAACAACGAAAATACAATAGGTAATCCGTGCCTCTGGCCATTGTAGCAGTGCAACACGTTAATGGGGAAAAGTAAAGTAAACGAACTTGAATTTCTAGTTCTATTTCTGCTATTCACCTTCAACTCTCCTCCAAATTCATCTCAGTGGTTGAAGTTTCAATTTGATGGTGATCACGTGACTAAAAAAAAAAATGAAAAAAAAACTTGAAAAAGACAATCTGGATGGAATAATGAGAGGAAAGTGAAAATCTAAATGGAGCGAACCCAACTTCAATATAAATTTATTCTGGAAATCGAAGTGCTGTTCGATTCACAAGTGCATTAGAGAAAACTGAACTTCAGTCGAGTTCATTTTTATTCCTAAAAATTAAAAATCTCCATTCTGAAACTAGACAGCAGAACTTTAAATTCATCAATGAACTCGGCAAATCCTTAGCTCAGATGAAGTCACATCTACTGTTGGGCCAGTTCCGAATTTTTCCATTAACTCTATTCATTATTCGGTAGAAAGTATAGGTTGCGGGGGGAGGGGGAACAGAGGGTAAATTTTTAATTTAGACAAAGAGGAAATCAAATATATTTCGCGATGAGTAGTAGCTTTTTAAGAAAGTTTACATCAGGGACGTACCGAAAGGGGGGGAGGGTGGGAGCTTTCCCCCTTGGCTTTTGGAAAGTTGGTAAATTTGGAGTTTTAGCGTAAAGTTGGTAAATTTGACCATTTGTGCAGTATTTAAATTTTTTTAAGACTAACAAGACTGTGCATCATATTTTTTCGTGGAGCAAAAAAAAAAAAAAAAATGTCAATAGTTGGTAAAATTTCATGGAATTAGTTGGCAATTTTTTGTTTTCTCCCCCCCCCCACCCCCCTCTGAAGAAGGTCTTCGGTACGCCCCTGGTTTACATTTATTAAATTTCCTAAATTGTCCGTGTTTTTTATTATCAAATGTAAACAAGACTACAAGGGGTTCAAAATTTGTAAACAGAATCATTTTGAAAGTACGATTAAAATTCCGTAGAACCAGAATTCTTTGAAAGGAACTCCACCTGAAGGATGAAGATGAAATATTTGAGATGAGAGCACAATTTAATTCAAGTGAAACAATAGCCTCAGAATAACCGTTGACAGGGAATGAGAGTGCAAGATTCAGTTTTTGAAATAACTGCAATTTTAGTGCCAACAGGAATGAATTTAAAAATCGAGGAGCCTTCCCAAACCACTTTAAAACATTTACAAATAAAGAACTCAAATTTCAACTTAATCAATAACGAGACATTTTAAATTTAATTTACTTAATTATCGCATCACAAACTAAAACAAGGATCCATATTTGAATTGAAAAAGAAAAACATCAGTGAAAAACATCAAAAATCTGAAATCAGTGTAGTTAAATTTGAAAATTAAAATGGAATTTCGGTTGTGCTCTGTGTGGGAAATACGTCTTCGTGCCAGTGTCGTTTACGTATATTGTCATTTTATTTTATTTAAGTTTAAATTTTAAGAAGTCAAAAAAAAAAAAAAAAAATTAGAAATTAGTTTTAGTTCGTTAATGATTTTTTTTGGAATGCACGTTTTTTTTGAGTGATATCGAGAAATATTATTACAACGTTATACTTATAATTTGTTTTATTTTTTATAATAAATGTGTATTCGAAACTTTGAAAATGCTGCTGTTAATTTGTGCTCAAAATCCCCGTTCACTACAATTCAGAAGTGGGATATAACCTACACAGATCAATGGCTCCGGGACGAAGACGCATTTCGCGTTCGCATCGTGTTTCAGCTTTAGAGTTGGACCCTATTGAGGACAACTTATCGCCTGATCGAGAGGGTGAGTCGATTCCAAATATCGATAATGCCGATATAAAGGCGCAATTAGCCTTATTAACGCAACAATTAGCCGCACTTACTGCAACAGTAAATGTAACCAATTTACCCGCTGCATCGTCGTGTTCCGCCAACCCTACGTTATTGCCGTCTAATCAATCGACGAGGCCGTTAAATTCGTCGAAGCCGTCAAATCCGTCAACGCCGTTGAAGCAGCCGACAGCTTCACAGGCATCAGCCGCTACTCCCATATCATTTGCCGTAGATTTGAGCCGAGACCTTCCTACATATGATGGTGAAGGAGCAGAAAATGCACGCGAATGGTTAACCGCTTGGAATGCGACTATTACAATCCATTCATTAGCCGATTGCGCAGCAGTAGAAATCGCGCGTCGTACCCTTACTGGAGCCGCTAAGTCGTGGTATTTGCGCTGCCGTGAACGTATTACAACTGTTCCTACGTTTTGTAAGTTATTCCATTCCGCCTTTTTACCAGAACGTGATACCGTTGAATTGACGCAACTAATGCTGAGCCGTACGCAGCAACCGGGTGAACATATCATGGTATATATTCATGATAAATTACGCCTTATACAGCCGCTTAATTTACCCATGGCCGATGTTCGTAAGTACGTTGCTTCGGGTTGTAATTGGACCAATCTTAAGTCGCATATCATTACATGTACAGCCGCCGATGAAGATAAATTGGTCAGCTCGATCCGTATGTTCGTCGAATGCCATCCAACCTTACCTAAGACTTCAAATTCTCGAATTCAGGGAAAGCCGCCTACACCTACGAAACAAACAGTTACCGCTACTTCTAAAATAAGTAAAACTGCCGCCACCTCAACAACGTCCGCGGTATCAGCTTCAAATGACTCGATGGTAAAATGTTATAATTGTTTTGGTACCGGGCATATGTCCAAAGAGTGTCCAGCGCCTCGCCGTACACCAAAATGCACTGCCTGTAACCAAATGGGGCATGTGAAATCGAAATGCACCGCAACAACAGTCGCCGACTCGACAACCGCCCAAAATTCAACCAAACAGGTCACTGCCGCAATCAAGGTTAGTGATAACGTGCATAGTGGAGATAAGTATATCAAAAAGGCAGTAATAAATGGCCGTGAAATTTCTGGTGTCATGATTGATCCTGGGAGTGCAGTATGTGTAATTTCGGCAACCGAAGCAATTCGCTTGGGCGAATTTTTAACCAAAAGTGACACGGTGATTTATGGTGTTGGTGATCATAAGGGTACTCAGTCACTAGGTAAATTTAGTGCGACAATTGCAATCGACGACATCGCTATCCCAGGCATCGAAATCTTAGTTATGCCTGATGCAACATTACCTGTCCCGGTAATTATTGGTCGTACATGGACCGATCATTCGGATGTAGTTATGCTTCGTATTCGAGAGCAGTTAATCTTCGAGGAGGCTTCCAAATGGCCGTTCAACAATTATCCAAATACTGGTAATACTTTATCGCATAATGATGTTTGCGAATTGGAACGAGTAACGTTAAATTATATTGCCGCGTCCAACGATGAATTATGGGTGCCACTAAGCGCTGATAATTTCAAGTTTGGTGAATCTATAACTGATAATGACCGCGAAAAATTCATGGAGATAATAAATTGTCATCGTAAAGCCTTTGCAACAAACGTATTCGAGCTTGGCACTGCAAACTGCCCACCTATTGAAATTATCGAAAAACCTGGAAGTCGTCCAGTAGCTACCCGACCCTTTCGCTCCCATCGAAGCGATGCAATTGAATTAACACGCCAATTAGAAGAATGGCGACGTGCAGGAATCATCGAAGACACTGACTCCCCATATGCCGCTCCCGCCTTCCTAGTGGGAAAAAAAGATGGAAAGAAAAGGCCGGTATTTGATTTTCGGAAATTGAACGCTCAGACTGAGCCAATGCATTTTCCTTTACCTAGCATAGATGACCATTTATTAGCCTTATCAAATGCGACTTCGTTCACTGTGTTAGACCTTGCGAGCGGTTATCTACAAATACCAATTGCGCCTGAATCAAGACCTAAAACAGCCTTCATTACCGAAACAGAGACTGGACAGTTTACTCGTTTACCATTTGGGCTTCGAAATGCGCCGGCAGAATTTTCGCGAGTAATGGCGCGAATATTGGGTAAATTACGTAATGATATGGTATTCAACTACCTTGATGACGTATTAATTCCGGCAACTAATTTGGATGAAATGCGCGAACGTTTGAAGATTGTGCTAAATTTACTACAAGCTTCAGGTCTCGCTTGCCGCCCTGAAAAATGTGCCATTGCAGTGGAAGTGGTTGAATTCCTCGGTTTCGAAATTTCTAGAGGTGAGATACGTCCAGGGAAGGCTAAGGTCAATGCGATTGCCGCATTCCCAATCCCAAAAAATGTTCGAGAGATTCGCTCCTTTGTAGGACTTACCAGTTTTTTTCGTCGCTTTTTAAAAAATTTTGCAACTCGTATTGCGCCAATTACTGCGTTAACCCGGAAGAATATTGATTTTTCGTGGACTCCAGTACAAGATCACGCGTTTGCCGATATTAAAAACGCATTAATTGAACCTCCAGTACTACGCTTATTTAATCCAGCAGCAAGCACGGAGCTTCACACAGACGCTTCGCACCTGGGTATCGCAGGAATGCTTTTTCAGCGAGATGGTAATAGCGGCCCTTGGCATTTAGTGTATGCAGTGAGCAAAAAAACGACCGATGCTGAAGCACGTTATCATTCGTCGAAACTTGAGTTATTAGCTATTGTTTGGTCGGTAACCCGTCTCCGCCAGTTTTTACTTACAATACCTTTTGTAATTATCACCGACTGCCAAGCGCTTCTACATTTAAATTCACATAAAACTCGAAACTCGCAGGTCGCTAGATGGGCTTTAGCCCTCCAAGAATTTGACTTTGTTGTACGACATAGGCCTGGAGAGAAAATGCAACACGTTGACGCGTTAAGTCGCGCACCGGTCAATGAACCTACAGATACTGAAGAACTTGTGAATGACAGGGTAACTGTATTCTCTATCTTATCAGATGAAGAAATTGTAGCAATGTATCAGCGTAAAGACGATGATATCCGCAATATCATTGATAATATTCAAGCGCATCCGTCATTTGAAATTCATAATGGTTTGCTGTACCATAATGACGTCGAAACTGGAAGAAAATTATTTGTTATACCAAAGGCAATGCGGAAATCATTATGCATCCGGTTCCATGACCAGATGGGCCATTTTAGTTTGGAGAAGGTGGTTTACGCGATGAAAAGAAAATATTGGTTTGCCGGGATGAGACGCTATGTACGTGTTCACATACGTGCATGCATTGAGTGTCTGCTAGCAAAAGGGACATCAGGAAAGTCACAAGGACTTTTAAAACCCGTCCCCCCAGGGAAGCGGCCATTTGAAACGGTTAACGTGGACCATTTAGGACCATTTGTGGAAACTACCGCCAAGAATACGCATATCTTCGTTTTAGTCGATAATCTAACCAAGTTTGTTCGGTTGTGGCCGGTATTAAATACTAGCACTCAAGAGGTCGAAAATTGCTTAAATTCATTTATTATGGAAAATGGTGCACCAGATCGTATTATTACTGACCGCGGAAGTTGCTTTACAACTAACACTTTCCTACGATTCTGCCAAAATCGTGGAATTACTGTACACCATGTACCCACCCGCCACCCGAGAGCTAATGGGCAGGTAGAACGCGTAAATCGCATCCTAAACGCCCAATTAACGATTTATGCCGCGTCCTCCATTGAAGAAACGGAAAATTGGGATCGATTTTTGCCCGAAATTCAGCGAAATATAAATACTTCGGTGAATCGATCAACCGGAAAAGCTCCATTTGAGCTGTTGTACGGATATGTGCCTCGATTCGCTGATTCTACTCTTGATAAGGTCGTTCAACTTGCTTCGGATGTGCATGATTTAGACGTGGTTCGACATATCGCTCGAGAACACATAGAGCAGTCCCAGCAAAAGATGAAAGAGGCATTTGATAAAAAACACTGCGTTGGTGATCATTTAGAACCTGGTGAAATTATCTTCGTAAGGTGTCCTAATACCGCCAAACTCCAACCTAAATTCAGAGGTCCGATGGTTGTCGTGGAGAGAGTATCTGGCGATATATATAGAATTCAAGACCTTCGACGAGAAGGGACTCCAGTTGGACTTGTTGACCTACATATTTCACAAATCAGGCCTTGGCGAGCTGATTTGACTGACGATCCATCAGATGATGAACAATCAGAACCTGGATCAGGCGAGGACGCCTGATTAATCAGAATGGCCGATTGTGGGAAATACGTCTTCGTGCCAGTGTCGTTTACGTATATTGTCATTTTATTTTATTTAAGTTTAAATTTTAAGAAGTCAAAAAAAAAAAAAAAAAAAAAAAAATTAGAAATTAGTTTTAGTTCGTTAATGATTTTTTGGACGGCACGTTTTTGAGTTATATCGAGAAATATTATTACAACGTTATACTTATGATTTGTTTTATTTTTTTATAATAAATGTGTATTCGAAACTTTGAAAATGCTGCTGTTAATTTGTGCTCAAAATCCCCGTTCACTACACTCTGTAAGCTCCAACAGGCTCCAACTGACTCCGGGAATGACTGTGTTCTAATTGGTCATACGTCACGCCTGTAACAACCAATCAGCAAGTTGGGATTTGGTAAATTTACCTCGACTAACTCGTAAAATACAAGTAAAATAAAAACAGAAATCAGCTGATAATTCAAATCACAAACGAATTTTAGTGGTTTACTGAAAACTGAACGATATTATTTAGGGAGGTAGAAATGAAAGTACCTATATTTCATCACATTCTAGCGTTATGATTGGTCATTATGCGCGTAACATTTGACCAATTAGAACATAGACCAGTCATTATAAATTAGTGATGGAAACTAGCAATAACACTATCGATAGTATCGATAGCTTTTGAAAAAAATATCGAAAAATATCGATAGTAAAACTATCGTTTGGCTATCGATACGATCGATACTATTTTTTGTATTTTCGTCGATAGTTTCGATAGTCTCAGACTCTCAGTAAATGGCTTGGTTCCAGGGCTGTTAACAATAACTAAAACTCTTAACCAGTGTTGTAGGAACGAACATAGATCTGTTCTTGTTCCTGTTCTCGTTCCTGGAAAGATCCAGTCATTTGATCCTGTTCTTGACTCGTTCTTATTCTCAATGTTTCAACTGTTCTCGTTCCGTCCTTCGTTCTTTTAATTCTTTACAATGTTGTTCTCGTTCTGTTCTTTGTTCTTTCAATCCTTTACAGTCTCGTTCTTGTTCGTTCTTCGTTCTGTTCTTGATCTTCAACTTTTTCTTTTGTTCTTACTTTCTTTCTTTCTTTTTCTTTCTTTCTTTTTTTTGATAACGTGTTTACAGTTAATGTTGTTGTTAAAGTTGAAAATCAATTAATTGAAGCTAATAATTAAAAAAAAATTACTTATATGGGTATATGTAGCACTTGCCCGCTTTCAAGTATAAGTTTCTTATTTTCTCTTTCCCCTCATGATATCTATTAATTTTATAATAAATCATGAACTTTCAAAACAAAAAATTACATCGTTCTTGTTCTTGTTATTGTACCTCAACATTGTTCATTAGTTGGTTCTCGTTTTGTTCTTTGATCTTTCAGTTTGAAAATATTCTGTTCTCGTTCTGTTCTTTGTTCTTCAGATATATCACTTTTATGTTCTCGTTCTTGGTCCTGTTCCTCAGGAACAATGAAAATTCTCCATTCTTGTTGTTCTTCGTTCTCGTTCTTTGGTTTGTTCCTACAACACTGCTTTGATCTTTCAGTTTGAGAATATTCTGTTCTCGTTCTGTTCTTTGTTCTTCAGATATATCACTTTTATGTTCTCGTTCTTGGTCCTGTTCCTCAGGAACAATGAAAATTCTCCATTCTTGTTGTTCTTCGTTCTCGTTCTTTGGTTTGTTCCTACAACACTGGATAAAATCATACATGCCCCATGGAGCCTCGCTAGAACACTAGCGCTCAAGCGGTTCTTCGGGTCCCAATAGAACAAATCACACCCCTACTGCAACAACACCACATCTCAAAAACAAATCTTTGACTGCAAAAACACCACATCTCAAAAAACTACAAAAAATAATTTGCGTTACGAAAATCTGCCTTTACCATTGGAAAGAACGTCAAGAACAGTGTTGGAAGAACGGTCAAGACATCGTTCTTGTTCCCGTTCCCGTTCCTGTTCTCCTTGACTGATTGCTCTTTTCCAATGGTTTTGTTCTCACAATCTTGACGCATCAGTTCTGTTCCTGTTTGTGTTCCTGATTTTATTCTGTGACTTGTTCGTTCTCTGTTCGTTCGTTCTCAATCTTTTGACTGAGCGTTCCCGTTCTTCGTTCTCGTTCTTGGATTTTTTTTTTAATCAGTACAGTCTATGATCAGTATTTACAATTTATTATTTTATTTCGCGAATATTATCTTTGTTTTGTTCATTTTTTTTTCTAATGTTCACTGAAATGTTCACTTGAACGTGATTATGCGTGAAAATTCTTCAAAGTACCTGAACGAGATTCGAAAACTGAAAAAACAGAAGTATCATTTACTCCGCAGTTTTATACCTGAAGATGAAAACCTTCGAAAAAATTTACACTCTAAACGCTTGGAGATTTCATTTTTACTTTTAAAAATTTTAAAATATAGTAAGGTAACTAACATAGGTACAGAACATTGAAGTAGACTACTACACTCAACATGTACAGTGTACAGAAATGTGGTAAAAATACGCGGGAGAGAATACGCTTAAATTTTTAGAAAAAATATCATTTTTACAACATACAACCTCGGTTTGTGTACTGTTAAAGCAACAACTATAAAATTAGAAGAACAGAAATCAAAAACCGGAAAATTTTGTTCTTTGTTCGTTCGTTTGTTCGTTCTTATGTTACTGAATTTATCCGTTCCCGTTCCTGTTCCCATTTCCGTTCTCAAAAGATGGATGTTCGCGTTCTCGTTCCTGATCTCGTTCTCAACAAATCAAAGTTCTCGTTCTCGTTCCCGTTTCCGTTCTTTAAAAATCACCGTTTTTCTGCGTTTTTGTTCTTGTTCGCGAACTGTTCTTCCAACACTGGTCAAGAACGTGAAAAATTAGTAAGGATCAAAGAGAAAAAAAAAAAAGAATTTGAATTTGTATATCGTTATTTACAAAGGAAATAAAAAGAAATTTTCTTTATTTTTAGTTATTTGACGTGTTTTGAGAGTGGTGTTGTTGGAGTAGGGGTGCGAAATTTTAGGTTGAAAAGAGTTGAATTTTTTCATGCCAAAATTTGAATAAATGTCGGATGTGAATCGAATTATTTCACGAATCCTTAATGGATTCGATTCCTTAATTCTCGAATCCTCAAATCCACTCTAAAAAAAGGAATCGAATCTTTGACTATATAGTATATGGACCGCTCGAACTGTAAAAACGTAGTCAGCCAATATAACGCAACTAAATGGAGGTCGCATTTCCAAAAACGCGTCTGCGCATCACAATTCTGTCACTCGAAACGTCGTGTTTCCCTGTACGCTAGGAAAGCAGGGTAAAGCGGGACGAAAGCGGGAGGCATTTCAGGTAAGGAACTTCAGTTCATACATGCGCAGACTCGTTTTTGGAATTGCGACCTTCATTTATATTGGCTGAATATCATAACATTGCGCTAACTGGAGTTCGAGCGGTCCATATACTATATAGTCAAAGAATCGAATACGAATCACGAATCAAAAATTTCGGATTCAAATCCTGCCTAACCCTGGTATAGTCAAAGGGTAGGAACTTGGGAAGTTGAAGCACCCTGTATACCTATTGTATTGACTTTATATAAAGTCAATGACCTATTGGGACCTGAACAACCGCTTGAGCGCTAGTGTTCTAGCAAGGCTCTATAGGGCATGTATGATTTTATCAGTAGTTTCCACCAGTCAGACCAAGGTTTATAAATCGCTTTAAACACGTGGCCAGCAAATTTTTCTAAATACACAAAGAAAATGAACGCTTTGTTTACATTACACATGCCCCATACAGCCTCGCTAGAGCAGTTACACTTTTTGCCACTAAATGCCAGCCACTTTGAGTTCGGATCCTAATTTATCAAAGTTATATGTAAACAAAGACTAGTTAGCTCACTCACATAAGAACAACGGTGTAAAATCCGTCCACCCTCGATTAGTTACAAAGGCGGCCACCGCAGCAGTGAGAAGAGCTATTGGCATCCTTCAGCGAAAAAGTCGGTACCTGGTGGTAAAACGATGAACTACTGAAAACGGGGATTTCAATAATTTGATAAGATAAAGTATCATTATTGGCAATGAATTAATAAAATTGTGGTATTGAATTGAATTATTTTAAATAGAATTAATTGTTTTTTGTTCAATGGTAAAGATAAATTGAATTCCAGTGTTATTGTTGCGAAATAAAGATTATTTTTCATGCACTTACCACTTACCAATGATTAGCGATACCAGTGTTGTAGGAACGAACATAGGTTTGTTCTTGTTCCTGTTCTCGTTCTTGGAAAGACCCAGTCATTTGATCCTGTTCCTGATTTGTTCTTATTCTCAAAGTTTCAACTGTTCTCGTTCCGTTCTTCGTTCTTTTAATTCTTTATAATGTTGTTCTCGTTCTGTTCTTTGTTCTTTCAATCCTTTATAGTCTCGTTCTTGTTCGTTCTTCGTTCTGTTCTCGTTCTTCAACTTTTCTTTTGTTCTTTCTTTTTTTTTTGATAATGTGTTTACAGTTTATGTTTTTGTTGAAATTGAAAATTAATTAATTGAAGCTAATTAATAAAAAATAAAAAAAAAAAAGGATTTATATGGGTATACGCAGCATTTGTCCCTTTTAGAAGTTTTTTATTTTCTCTTTCCCTCATGATATCTATTAATTTTATGATAAATCATAACTTTCAAAAGAACGAAGAACAACAAAATTACATCGTTCTTGTTTTGTTCTCGTTCCTCAGCATTTTACATTAGTTGGTTCTCGTTTCGTTCTTTGATCTTTCAGTTTGAAAATATTCTGTTCTCGTTCTGTTCTTTGTTCTTCAGGTATATCACTTTTATGTTCTCGTTCTTGGTCCTGTTCCTCAGGAACAATAAAAATTCTCCGTTCTTGTTGTTCTTCGTTCTCGTTCTTTGGTTTGTTCCTACAACACTGAGCGATACAATTATCGTGAATATCATAAATACCATGCAAAAGAATCTTATTTATAAACCAAAATGATAGATAAGTATCAAATTGGCCAAACCCAACTCATTCATTCCATTTATTCGATTTATTTTCAAATAATTTAAACATTTCACTGTATGAGTCTACAACTGGTGGCAAAAATTCCCCATTTTCAGAACTGTTAATACTATTAAATGTAAACACGACACTAGCGCGCCACTGCTCTGAAGGGTCCCAATACTTTGGTTACTAGTTTTGTTTTGGTTTTTCAGTTGGCGGTTTTTGTGTTTTTGTTATTGTCTTTGTCCATTGGCATAGGTAAGTGTTTCGCAATGCTGTAGGCGTCCCCATGCGAAGTACGTTTAGTTAGGATGTTAGTGGTTTGTTGTCTATATTGTTTTGAAGAAACCATCTAATTGTAAGTTTCGCAGAAAATTGTGAAGGTGTGGAAAAACGAGTTTTTTGTGAAAATTAAATGTGATTTTGAATTTTCCTCCCAGTTTTTCCACCTCTAGTAATGTTATTAAAATTGAGAAGTTTTTACGCATAGTTTTTGAAAACCTTTTTTTTTCAAATTAAAATCCTAAAAGGATTATTGAGTGAATCAAAATGCCTAATGAGCAAGTGAGTGAATTTAAGAGCAATTATTCGAGATTTGACTAGTATAAATCATCTCATGCTTTCTTGTTTATTATACTCGACATTACTTTCAGGAAGCCTTAGCGAAAAAAATTAAACACAACTTGGAAAATTGGAGAGAAATACTTCTTCCACTTTACGATGCAGTACTTTGGAAGGTCTCTCCTGTTTTTACTGGATTATTATTCGGCATAACTACATTTGTATTCATGTGAGAACTTTTGCAATATTTCATTTTACTGTGTGATATAGCACGTTTTAATCTATCATTCTCTTTCCAGTCTCATTTCGTATTTAGATCTCACATTATTATCTTCCATTTCATCTTTGTGCCTGTGCCTAGTTTTATTGGATTACGGTGTTTGTGTGATTCCAAAAGACTTTTACGCGAATTCGTGGACTGGTTCAAAAGAAAAAAAGCTCGATAAAATATGTTTTGATTTAGCGGGTGTTTATATTGCCATAAAATCGTATGTTGAATATTTTTTCAGCTTGAAAGAAACTAATCAGAAACAGGTACAGTTTGTAATGTAGTGTCAAGTCAGTTTCAAAAGAATGATTCGAATATTCTAAAATATGTAATGACCTTCATTTTCCTGTTGACAATCATTTCAGTTTTACGCATTAACGATTTTGGGATTGCTAATTTTATCATGGCTTGGAAATAATGTAAATAATATTCTGCTTACATACTTATTCAGTAAGTAATATTGATGAGTTTAGTATGAAAATATTATACATTTGATGTCCATTCATTTGCATGAATTTATTTTGAAAAAAAAGTTCAATACGTCTATACTATTACATGTTGAACAAATTTTCAATTGCAGTTACCTTTTCGTTGCTGTTTCCGGGTTTGTACCATAATGGATATATACAGAAGTATTCATCGCTAACACGACAATGGATTGCACACACTTTAAGGTCAACGACCAGTAAAAAAGAAAAGAAATCATAACTTCGCAAAGTATTTTTTGCTTCATTTATAGATTTATTATTTTAATTCATTTTCTCCTTCAATTTGAGTTATAAATGAATATTGGGTGATTTTCAAAATTTGTCATTATTTTTTCTTTACCTGAAGCACATCTCAACATTCAGAGAGGTTTGACTGAAATATTTCTCCATTCAATTTTGTGTTGTAATAGGCATTTTAAGAAAAGAAATTATAACTTCGCAAAGTATTTTTTGCTTTATTTATAGATTTATTATTTTATTTTCTCCTTTGATTTGAGTTATAAATGAAGGGAAACAGACATTTGTCCGCTACGACATCTGTTCGCTACGACATTTGTCCGCTATATAGTAGGCGTTATATATTCGTTACGACATTTGTACGCTACGTCATTTGTTCGCTACGACAATTGTTCGCCACGACATATATTCGCTATACGAAAATTAATTATTCAAACGTTATAAGTAGGCCCGACATTTGCTCGCTACGACATATAATCGCCACGACATTTGTTCGCTATCTGGAAAATATAAATTTGAAGGTTTTATTAAAGCCCCGACAATCAATTGCTACGTCATTCGTTCGCTACGACAAATGTTCGCCACGTCATCTGTTCGCTACGACATCAATTCGCCATGTGAAAATTTAATTATTCAAGCGTTTTAAATGGGCCGACAACTGTTCGCTACCACATATGGTCGCTACATCATTCGTTCGCTATATGAAAAATATTAATTTGAACGTTTTATCAATGCCCCGACATTCATTCGCTACGACATTTGTTCGCTACGACAAATGTTCGCTACGCTTCTTTTACAGGAGTACCAATCTCTGGAATCGTCACATGAAATTTCTCTTTTCTCTTACATCAGCTCATTTATTTTGTAATAATATTTAATTTTTCAGAGGTGAAAACTATACCTTTTTTTAGGTGCCTTAGTAAAAACCACACTTCAACAATAATAATAATTATTATTGTCAATATAAGATAAGGGATACTAGAAAAGAGAAATTTGATATGACAATTCACAGAGATTGGTACTCCTGTTAAAAGAAGCGTAGCGAACATTTGTCGTAGCGAATGAATGTCGGGGCATTGATAAAACGTTCAAATTAATATTTTTCATATAGCGAACGAATGACGTGGCGACCATATGCAGGGCTGCAAAACCGAAAAAATATTGGTTCTGGTTCCGGTTCTGGTTCCAGTTCCCAAATATTGGTTCCGGTTCTGGTTCTGGTTCCGGTTCTATGACTTGAGTTTTGATTCTGGTTCCGGTTCTGGTTCTATGATATCGGTTCTGGTTCCGGTTCCGGTTCTTATCGGTTCCAAAAAAAAACATGTGTGACCTATCAAAATACTCCATTTTACAAGCATAATCAGGAGTGAGTATTGAAACCAAAATTTGAAAAATATATTATTGCAAAATAGTCTTGTAAAATGTAAACAACCCCAAGATCCCGAATTTTATCAATTTTAGAGAGTATTTTGCGAAGATGTACGATATCACAGATTGTAATTTATAGAATGAAACACTACAACAGTTACCTACAACCTTTGACTATCGATAGGTAGAGAGTATACAGCTATTAGCGCACTCTAATCTTATTAATCGAGATTAAACTTTTCCAGAACCGGAACCAATATATTTTCATATCGGTTCCGGTTCTGGTTCCGGTTCTCAGTAAAAATTTTGGTTCGGTTCCGGTTCCAGCTTTAGTACAAATTTCAAAATATTGGTTCTGGTTTCGGTTCCGGTTCCAAAATTTTATCGGTTCTACCGGTTCTTGGTTCCGGTTCGGTTCCGGTTCCAATCGGTTTTGCAGCCCTGACCATATGTCGTAGCGAACAGTTGTCGGCCCATTTAAAACGCTTGAATAATTAAATTTTCACATAGCGAATTGATGTCGTAGCGAACAGATGACGTGGCGAACATTTGTCGTAGCGAACGAATGACATAGCGATCGATTGTCGGGGCTTTAATAAAACCTTCAAATTTATATTTTCCAGATAGCGAACAAATGCCGTGGCGATTATGTGTCGTAGCGAGCAAATGTCGGGCCTACGTATAACGTTTAAATAATTAATTTTTGTATAGCGAATATATGTCGTGGCGAACAAATGACGTGGCGAACAACTGTTGTAGCGAACAAACGACGTAGCGTACAAATGTCGTAACGAATATATAACGCCTACTATATAGCGGACAAATGTCGTAGCGAACAGATGTCGTAGCGAACAAATGTCCTAGAGCCATAAATGAATATATTGGATGATTTTTAAAAATTTGTCATTTTTAAAAAAAATGTGAAGCACATCTAACATTCAGAGATGTTTGACTGAAATATTTCTCTGTTGAATTTTTTGTTTTAATATACGTTTCAAGATGTAATTCGGAAAAACAGCTAAAGATATTAGTCTCAAAGGTATAATTGTTATCAAACAACCAGTAATCACAGTAATACGCATTCGTAAATGAATACTGATTTATAGATTTGTAGGGTACTTGGGTCGCCAACTTTGATACATAAATATAAGTATACGTCTTAAGGTACTATATACAACGATAAGAAACACTGAGCCATCGGTTTGAAATCTACACGTTTGTTGCAATTTAGACTTATTTCTAGAGTTACTCTTTATATGGAAGAAAAAAAATAAGACACAATCACGAGACGATATTTTCGATAATTGATTCTACTTGAATTTTAATACACAATGTTAGATTGTTGAAATTGATTGATAAAATTTTAATATATAATTGAAAAGGGAAAAGCGATGGTGCTAGAATTCACTTCGTAGCTCAACAGTAGCCCCTAGACCTAAGCCAGAATGTACACAGAAGTCCGAATCAAATGAGAATTCATACTTCTCTTTTAGCGTGAACCACATTTCACTTTTAGATGAGCATTCATTGTATTCATTATTTACATCGTTGGGCAAATTCTTGTGATTGGGAATTGTTGAAAGATGAAGCCTCGAATTATCATTTTCACTGACATCACTTCTGCCCTCGGAATAATTGTCCGGTAATTTTTGAACAGAGGGGGACGGTAATTCACAATCAATGATGTCGTTCTGATTGCTTATTTCACCGTCTTTCCATTTTTTGCAACTATCAAATTCATTATTGAACGGTATTAAACAGTCATTATTTTCAGACATAAAAAGACGGATTTCTTTTAACTCATTCACATCCTTTACTTTGTTTGGCTGATGATATCCCGTTGGGGAAAAAACTTCATTTTGGTTGACTTGAAAAAAATTTTTATAATTTTGAAAAATTAATGGGTCCTCTTCGACGCTTTCTGAGTTATTAATTTTTTCACTGATTTTGGTTTCAATACTCTTGCAGCAGAATTTTTCAATTTCTTTATCGCTGGTAACTTTCCATTTTTTGTATTTGCGAGGTTTTGCTATCGGTAAGCGATGTTTTGCAGTGTTATCGTCACTATGTTTGACCAAATGAATGAATAAGTTTTGTGAGGTATTTAATACCGTGCCACAAACTTCACATTTATGGCATTCATCATTCGCTGGATATGCACTGGCATGATGAGCTTTTATGTGTTCACGTAAAACAACCTGAATGAAGAATAATAATTACATTATAATTGAAATGATTGTCAAAACTGACACACA
The DNA here is from genome assembly GCA_009761765.1 of Phenacoccus solenopsis. Classification (NCBI taxonomy): domain Eukaryota; kingdom Metazoa; phylum Arthropoda; class Insecta; order Hemiptera; family Pseudococcidae; genus Phenacoccus; species Phenacoccus solenopsis. The sequence continues at coordinate 21,949 of VFXL01000084.1, read as the reverse complement.
CAAAAAAAAAAATACCCTTTGATTGAAGGCCTTTTTGCATACTGGGCAAGCGTAGGGTTTTTCACCTGTATGGATACGTTCATGTTTACGTAATGTGCCTCCATCGGCGAACGCTTTCACGCAAAATCTGCAACTATAAGGACGTTCGCCTGTGTGTACGCGCATATGAATTTGTTGTGATGATCTAGAACCGAAAACTTTATCGCATGTGTGACATGGAAAGATCTTTGTAGTGAGTGCGCCATTGCGAGAAATTACTAAATTATGACTGGCCCGATGATTGGCAAGCGCCCTGTTATCTGGCATTTTTTCTCCGCATTCCATGCATGTGACGGCCTTATTTCTATGCGAATGCATATGTCTAAAGACAACAGTTTGGCATTAAATAATTTGTATGTAATATATATACATACACAATTACACATACAATACATACAGACTATACACTTACAGCTGTGCTTCGGAAAATAAGTATGTAAATGCGAAAAAGTTGATTCTAAAATGAAGAAATGAAAAAACTGTAAAAATAAATGCCAAGTGCCTTCCAACGTAGTCTCTAAAACAACGTATTATAATTTTAAATCATTAAAATCATATCCTACTTTCACTGGTAGCAGTTTTCTCAAAACTAACGCAACAAAATGATTTGAAATTATAATACTTCGTTTTAGAGACTTTGTTTGAGGACACTTAGCATTTATTTTTCCAATTTTTTCATTTCTTCATTTTAGAATCAACTTTTTCGCATTTACCTACTTATTTTACGAAGCACCACCGCCTTAATTCATTTTTTCTTTGACTTACCGTTTAAGTCTGGTCCTAGTATGAAACTGTTTCTTACAGATTTCACATATTAAAAATTCGCCACCAGAATGCACAGATGAATGTTTCTGCAAGCCTCGAAAATCCTTGCATCGTTTACCACAATATGAGCACATAAATTCATTCATTCCCACTAAGGAATCAGTTCCCATACGACTGCTGTAGGGTTTTTTGCCGCGCAAATACAGCACAGAATTCTAAAATTCACTTCTTTAGTTATCAAGTATTGAAAATAATATATCACGACACTTGAACACATATCTTGAACTTACCGTCTTATCATGTATTGTAACATGTGTGTCTAAACAGCGTGCACTGGAATTTCATGAACAGATTTAAATACTCATTATGCTAAAAAATTAAGGAAAGCTTGATGTAACCAAAAAAATTACTTTTTTGTTGCATTTTGTTTTTCGATGATCAGTTCTTCATATTTAACGGCATCATGGAATCCGGAGACTGATTCAATGTTATTCGATGGAATACAACAATGATGGAGAACAGCTTTGTCATCATATAGTACTTTAAAGCAAGTTTTGCACTGGTAAGATTTACCGGCTAAATTAATATTTTTTCTTTCATTACAACATGAATGCTTTGGCAAGTCTTTTCCATTAAAAGCTTTTCCACAATTATAACATTCGAATGCAACGTGAGAATTTTGAAATTCTTTCGATTTGTTAGTGAATCTGTAAACATGGCGATTACAAACGATGACATTAAACTCACACGTATATATATAACTACTATATATACTCAAAAATATTTCATTACCGCCTAGAAAACGATTTTTGTGAGTTGCGGTTATTATCTAAATTGTTATACAAGTAACCATCTTTAAACAAGTGATTTTGAAGCTTTTCAACATTTTTACCGTCGTGTTTCCTAATGTGACAAATTAAATTTTTTTTCCTGAAAGAAATTTTGCCGCAAATGGAACATTCGTAAGTAGGTTGATCCAAATGACACATAAATATGTGTTTCAGCAATAATGATTTTTTTGAAAATTTACAACCACAATAATTACAAGTGTGTTGCCGAATAGTACTGATATTGGTGATGTTCCAATTATGATAGTTTTCATTTCTGTAACATGATGTTTTAATAAATTTTTAATTTCATCATTACGTTTACGTAAGATAATTGTGAATTGACGATACGAAAACTAACAAATTTTTTTTGAGAGAATTCCAACAATATGGAATATCAGAAATCACTTCTTGCTCAGCAATATCTTCAACCACGACTTCTTCTTGAACATTAACACAATTTTCAACATTTTTTTCAATAAATGTGTTTTCAGGTGCATTTAAATTTTCAAGCTTGGAAGCTATTTCATCAGATAAACTTCCAAAATCACCTTGAATGATCATGAAAATAAAATATAAACGCCAGCCCATGCAAATAGGATGTTCATTGAATTTAAATAAATTAATCACCAAAAGCCGAAACAGAGGTGAAATAAGAATGATGATCGGAACATAATCCACTGGACTCTTCGTCTTGTTTTAAAATGTTCATGTGAAGAAGGGTTTCTTCAGTAATATCAGCCTGCAGTAAGAGACAACCTGATGGTACCTCGGCAACCTCTTCTTCACAAGAGTGGAAAATCTTATCTATGTAGTTGGAAGGAGTTATGACTTCTTCGTTGGTAGTTTCCATTTTATCTAAAAAGAATGAAGCTTTTAAGCAAATTAAATCCAATACGCCAACGTTTAGTGTTATGTAAGTTGACAAAAAAATCATTATTTACCAGTAATTACGAAAGATTATCATGAACATCATAAAAGTTATGAAGTTCCCGAAATGATAACACAGTCAAGAGCTTATTATTTTGATAGGGGTAGGTGGTAGGTGCGGAGCCAGGAAACGCCAAGTGTTTTGTGATTGAGTGAATTATGTATACGTTATGTAACTACCAACCAATTAATTTACAAATCAGTTGTAACATTGTCAAGAAAAAATATCTTAAAAGCCAATCAAGAATTTTTTTATTATTCATTCCCTTCTCCCTTGGTCCCTCTTCCTCGCACATTCATCGTTTGAAATTTTCGAAAGTTGTTTCTGTTTCTTGAAATGGGATTAGTAATTTTGTGTTTTGAACTTATTTGAATATTGATTTTTGATTCCTAATTGCTGTATCAACACGAATGAAATAAATAAGCTCGCCAATATATTCATCAAGTTAAAATATGGAGCCAAATCCTTTATGCGCTGCGCTAACAGCTGTAAAAGTTTTACGATTAGAAGTCGGCAACTTATTTTCCACTCTAAGTGCCGGTGTTAAAGAAGAACACGGTGAAGATGGACGAGAATTTATCACAGAAATTCAACGTATGTTGAATGCCATCAACCAGCGATATAGGTACTATCTTTCACTTCTATCATGTCCTTTCATGCGGTTACGTGCATCCCTTACGTATGAGTTTTTCATTTATATTTTTCTTTGCAGAGATTTAGAGCAAACCGTTGGCAATATAAATTTACCATCGGGAAACTTGATTTTGGGAAATAGCAGTTATCTTACCCAAGAAAGTAGTACCGATAAACAAAACTTATATAGTCCACTTGTTCGTAGTCATAAATGGACCGATAAAGTACGAATAGTTTAATCATTTGATATATCGGTTCCAAGAATACCATGCTTACTTCTGATTTCTCACCAGGTACACAAATACAGCGCATTAGCATATTCAGTTTTGAATTCGAATTCTTTGAAGAAATCTCATTTTTTCAATTCCAGTATAAATAAGCGTAAACGACCACCGACTGGATCCCATAATATTTCTCCGCAGTAAGTGTTTTTCAATATTTTTTTCCTAAACTGGTTTTATTATTTATCGCATGAAATTAATTGTCATAGACAAGTCGACGCTTTTATCGGTAGCATGGATCGCATGTTCAGTGAAATGAATATAACGGTATCCAGATCATTCGCAACAAATGTCGTGATTCAGGTATCATTATCTTTATAACTTACGTAATTTTTATATTTCCAACAAATAATAACGATATCTTCAAACAGGTCACTCTAGGTAGAGTACTTCAAGCTATGGTGGCTTTCAAAGGCATAACCATCGAATGGGTTGTGATCAAAGGATACACAGAATCTTGTAATTCGCCTTCCGATTTAATGACTGAATCGAGGTACCATGTATTTCGTAGAATAACCGATCACGCTCATGCAGCTACACTTCATTACGTGGTACCAAATTTACCAGAAATAACCGTCAAATCTTTTTTGGTAAATACGATTTTACGATGAATAATTAAAAAAAAATGAAAACACATTTATGCTGAATTATTGAAGCTGAGTACATTCTACAGGCCTTATCTCGTGTTAAGTCTAAAACTCCCTAACCGCTGGAGAAATTACAATTAAAATGTGTAGTATTTCTTGTCTGCAATAATCATATGAGCCCATATTTTTCAAATTCTCAAATTGTAATAATTTGAGGCGGCTAAAGTTATCCTCGAATTTTGACGATGCGCTATTTTGGATCCATTTTTACCAAAATTCTAGAGGTCATATTTTCATCATTAACAAGCCCTACATACAGAGTTTCACATTTCTAGGTCGATTTGGTGAGAATATATGGGAGATCTATGAAATTTTCTACGGTAATTTCCCGCCAAAAGTATTTTTCTGCTTTAATTTCAGTTCTCCTCTTCAAGGTTACTTGGGAAGCTAAAATCGGAATAGGTTATTTACTCGGGCTCATGATATCATATGGCAGCATGATAATAAATTTTCAAACTTTTGTGTATTCCCAACCACATTTTTACGCTTATAAACCCTACTTCTCTTCAACATTATGTGTGAAGGTGAATTTAAGGTATAGTACACTTCTTATCCCCAATAATCATATGACTCCATATTAAACAAATTTTAGTTATTTAAGGTTCCTCAAGCTCTCCTCAAATTTTTACGATCCGCCATTTTGGATCCATTTTGACCTATGGTCCCAAATCAAACCCACACACAAAGTTTGACTCTTTTAGATTGATTTGATGAGGAGGTATAAAGTATTCGAGAAATTTCATAACTCGAAACTTCCTCAAAAAACCATTTTTTGCTTCATCTCCACTCCAAATGCAATTTGGAAACTAAAATTCGAACATAGTGGTGTCCTTGACTTACTTTCTGTATGAGATCTCGAACGAAGTTTTAAGCTTTTTGCCCTCCTCCATCCCTCCTCAAAATTTAGTGATTAGCCATTTTGAATCAAATCGAAAAAAAAATTCTTTGCTTATTCGTATGAAAACTCACTCGACAAATTTTGAGCTATTTTTACCCATACCCGCCGATGCTATGAGCAAAGGTTCTATTACGTTGGACATATTCCTTATGATTATAAATGGTCTGAAATCCAAGATATGATTACCCCCTCTCCTAAATCAGTTAAACTGGTAGCTGTTAATACCTGAAATTCAACATTCGCCGTATGATTATAAATGGTCTGAAATGCAAGGATATTATTACCCCCTCCCCTAGCCCCCTCGCAAATCAGATAGACTGTGGTACATAACTATCAATACCAAAAGTCGGACATTTGCCATATGATTATAAATGGTCTGAAATGCAAGGATATAATTACCCCTCCCCCTCCGATATATCAGGTAGACTAATGGCTATCATCATCAAAAGTTGGGCATTTACCATATGATTATAAATGGTCTGAAATGTTAGGATTTGATTACCCCCCTCCCCCTCTCCAGATCAGGTAGGCTGTAATAGCCATCATTTTCGAGTTGAAAACTCAGCTAATAATGATATTCGTATCACGAAAGAGTTTCATTCATGAGGGCCTTTTTACTTCGTTTCCAGGCTTGGTTGAACAGTTACCTTACGTTATTCACGGCCGTTTGTAAACACTGCGAGAAACATTCTTACGATTGTTATCCTCCCACTTGGAGGGATTTCAGAACTCTCGAGCCTTATCACTTCGAGTGTAAACCATAAGTGACCAAGATTGACGATTCGTTTGCATCGAGGTAGGTATTTTTAATTTTTCTCGATCTCTGTTTCACCATCATTTCTCACAACGATATTTAATTAAACGATATAGGAATATTAGTGCATTTATTTGTTCTGACGTACATCACACAAGAAAAAAAAGGTAAAAAAAGTAAAAATCTTAAAAATAGTTAAAAAGCAAGCAATTATTTTCAATTATAGAAAATTTTGTACGTAAGCGATATAATACATATTTGGTAATTATTAATCGACGGTCAGTTGACGAAAGCTTCCGGTAACGTAGTCGTCGTTTTGCAGACCTAATCCGCAACCACTTTTTAAGGCTGCAACTCTACCTTCTTTTGCGGCCTCGTTGTACATGTCCAATCTCACTTTCATTTTATCGTTAGATAGTAATACGTCGCGATGTTTATTTAGTTCTTCTTTCCATAATTCTGAAAAATCAACAAATGAATCGAATTCGTTTCATTTAATGTATTCGAAGTTATGTTTCTTATGTCTCACTTATCATCTCCGCCATTGGCATATCGCCTCCGTATTCTCGCGGTAATAAAGATTTATCCACGTGTTTGTGTATATCTTCCACGCTATTATGAATCTAATAACATAAAACCGCAATCAGTTAAATATAGAAAGATACAACCTCTTGCCGGATACATTTGAAATACCTGAATTCGTTTACGAATTTTCTCCGATACTAAAGATATACCGAAATCAAGGACGTACTTTAAACCGGTAGGAACATTAACACCGTATACTTCTTTATGACGCATCGGAATTATTCTCTAAAAACACGCCAAAATGTATTAATACCTAACCCCATGCACCACTTGACGGAAAAACACTGAAAACTAACTTCTCCGTTTTTAACTATTCTTACAGCTTCCCGGGGAGTAAACAGCGTTAAATGAGGAAATGAAAATCCTTCGCCGTCTCCAATGTGGACATAACCGAGCACTTGGTTTTCTTCGTCTTCCATTAGAGTTTCGTAGGTTAATGCGTGAATGTGACACATATGCGCGTTCGTGTATTTATAAGGGTCGAATACACCTATAAAGAAATTTTAACGTTGAGGTTCATCGAAGAGAAAATTCACGCGAAAAATTGAAAATGACGATTACTTTAGTATCATTTCGTGTAGAAATTATACAACGAAATTAAAAATATGGCTAGAAAAATAGCGAAAAAAAAAATTGTAAATACTGGTATACAACATAAACACAAAATTTCGTTTCGGTTTCGTCTCATATTGTTTTGCATTTTTAACAACAACGTCGGATTATTAAATAATGAGCAATCCGAAAAGTCGGAATCACGTAGTTGGAATTTCAAGTAAAATTTACGCGTTGTTTCATTACGATGAAAACAATTTGAAACCAATAATTTATTGCTGAAGTTGAATTTTTTGCAATAGTAATAACTGAGGCTAGGATTTATATTCAACTTTTTAGGTAAAATATTCAATAGTATATTCAACTTTTTCGTGTAAATATGCATTTTTAGTCGAAATATTCAATAAAATATGCAAAATCAATATGGGTACCATTCTTCAGGATTTTGAAAGGCCCATCTAAATATGGCATTATTTTTGCCTAATGTAATCAAACTTTACCTACATATATAAAGTATTATGAAAATCGACAATTCACATATTATTGATTTTAGCTTGAAATGTATCTTACGTTGATCGTATTTATAATATTATAGTTCTTTTTCGTGAAATTATTATTTCGAAAATGTGAAAAGAATAAAATTGAAAAAAAGATAGAAAGAACTGAGTGAAATTTTATTATTTTTGGCCAAAAAAAAAACTCATTATACGTCAAATATACATAAAAAGATGAAATATTGGAAAAATATTTATTTTAAGACAAAATATGCGAAATAAAATTGGGCTCATTTTTTTGGAAATTTTCTGAATAGGAAAAATTTTTTTATTATTTTCCAAGTCAGACTTGAAACCACAATTATGATTTGAATATTTATCCGAGCATTAATGATAACATATCAACAAGTGGATGAAGGCAAGTATCCACTTAGAAGTGAAGGAAAGTAAATTCATGTAATTTTGAATTAGTTCCTATTTAAGGAATTGAAATTCATATTTCGTAAATTTGTGTAATTTTTATTTCAGTATTTTTGTTAAAATTTAACGTAATTTGATTTGAATATTTTTAATTGACTAAATTGTTATTTAATGATTCTAATGAATCATAATGTGATTAGGTATATTGTACAATAAAATTTATTGAATTTAATATTATTTTTATTAATATTTTTCCCAAGTTCTCTTTAATTTAATTTATATTTGAAGGAAGATTAATATCATAACATTCTTGTTGAATAATGTCAAGATAATCGAAAAATATACATTGTTATTGGTGTGAGGGTGTGTAGAGGGAGGGAGGTTGTTTTTGCGAATACTGATACGAAATCTTATGCCTTTAATCTTTCTAAATCCCTTTACTCTTTTGTATTCGTGAATTTGTAAATTAAAAATATTTGTGAAAAATTGAAAATACTAGAAATTTGACATCAGTAATGAATAGAATTTGAAAAACGAAAATAAATTTGTAGTAAAATATTCGTTTTACACAAGTAATAGTAATTTTCAAAAATTTCAAGCGGAATACTCAAAGCTTGAAATACTTTCTGTCAATCTTCGTTCGGTGCACGGGCCGAAATTCGAACTCTAAACGAAGATGATATTTACAAGTATGAGAGGTATGAAAGCATACATACCTGGTCTAGCTATGATGATACGGCGGCCGTGTTCATCTCGTTTGGGAACTACAAATAAATATCTTTTTTTTTTGCCAACATCCCAGAAAACATGTTTGTTTAATCAACGACGAAAAATCAACGAGGAGGAAATGAACGTTAGAAAGTATGTTAGTATGATTGAAAAAACCCATTATAAGATATTACGAATGTACGATGGCGTAGCTAAGAGAAAAATATGGATAGATAAATTAGCATTATAGTGGTGTGCTGTGGGAAAGAGGGGGGAGATCGAATATTCTCACAGGGAAAGGGGTCGGTGTTCTAAACTGAAACTCCTGAGAGATATTGTGAAAATAAATCTGTAAAATCAGGAAAGGAAATAAATACGTAAGAGGTAATGAGACATTCATTGGCTGTATGCTCATCACTTAGTACGTACCTACCTACCCATGTTATATAAGTACTTGGGATATAGTCGTCCAGTTTTGAAACCACTGCAAGTCACTGTTTCCAGATTATGCTTTATTCAAAATTGATTTTAAAATTCAGTTCAACTTTTTTAGCTGAGTATTTAATTTAAAAAGATAGCTATTATAGCCCACTTGATTTAAGAAAGAGTGGTCGAGAAAGAGTGGGGTCTTCAAATCTTTACGTTTCCAACCATTTGTAAGTATATAGCAAATGCCTTTTTTTTTTTATACGCATAAGTATGTATACCGTGCGTTCAAGTGATTCGGGTACAATCAGCGCAAAAATCTCAATTTGTTGATAACATAATAAAATTCAAACTACAATTTCCAAATCAGAAATTATTTTTAAAATTACTTTAATGAATTTCAAAGCTGATGAATTCATTTCAACTGCATTATAATTTTTCTGCATTTAAAAAAATTAGATTTAAATAATTGTAAAAAAATTTTTTCCTTGATTGTACCCAAATCAATTGGACGCACAGTATACATATATTTTCTTCCTTCAAGCGTAGCACCAGCGGTTATAAATGGAAATCGTTGAAAATTTGGTGAGAGACTCTTTATGAAATTCGACAAAACTACCTCCTTGGTTTTTTTTCTTTCACCTCAAAATGGAAATTCACTCAAATTTTGAGAGAGGATGGAGAGGCGATAAATGGCTCAACAATCTCGTTTTTAGGCTCTTATGAAAGAGTGGGTCAAGGATACCAATTTTTCCAGATTTCAACTTCCCAAGTGCATTTGGAGAGAAATTGGAGCCAAGAAGGGTTTTTTGAGGAAGTGTTAAGTGATGAAATTTCATAAATCTTCCATATCTCTTCACTAAATCTACCTGAAGGGGTAAAATTTTGTATGTAGAGTTAGTTGGGGAACAGAATATGACTCATCAAGTTTGAGTCAAAATGGACGCAAACTGAGGAATGGCTAAAATTTGAGAAAAGCTTGAGGAGCTCAAATGGCTCATTTTTCATAAATATGGACTCATATGATTACTAGTGATGAGAAGTATGCTGTATGCCGATTTCACCTTTACACGTGATTTTGGAGGAGAGAGGAAGGTTTATTGTCCTTAAAATGCGGGGGTGGGTAAGCGAAAGAGCAAATATTTTTCATCATGCTGTCAGATGATAAAGTCAGCACCAATGGCTTCGGTCTATCAATTTTAGCCTACTAATTCGATTTGAGAGTGAGTTCGAGCAAATAACATTTTTGAGAAGCTTTGAGTCAGGAAATTTCTTGAATTTTACATATCTCTTTTCAAATTTATCTAAAAATTCAAACTTTGTATGTCGCGTTAGTTAGAGACCAAAGTATAACCTCTTGAATTTGGGTCAGAATCGATTAAAAATGGATGCAAAATGGCGGCAGAAATTTGAGGTAGGCCTGAGAAGTCTATGCTTCTAGCTGAATATCAAAGGGTTTCGGACTCGTTAATAGATGTGGTTTGTGGGCTTTTAAAAATTCACTTTATAATGTTATCTACAAATCTGAACAAGCCCCAATCACAAACTCAGCTCCCCTAATGCGGCATGGCTGCTTAAGATTTTTTTCCTCTTTTTTTTTTTTCTTTTCTGATTTATATTAGAAAGCAATAATTTTATTGATCTTCTACATGTACAAAATGAAATTATTAAAAAAAACTTGTCACCCCTCCCCCAATCTTATGAATAATTCTTAGCTACGCCATCTACCAAATGTATTAAATTCCAGTACATACCCCAAGGTAACTAATTCGTCCATGACAGGATCCTTAATATCCAAATTATGGAACATCAACGTACCATATACGTGACGTAGTAACAAATACCTCTCCAGAGTTTCCTGAGCGATGGGTAAACTGAATTTTTTCACTCTCAAAAACCTTAGTAGGAAATTATTGTCTACGAAATTGCTTCATTAAGTTTACATCGAAACATTACTATTATGGAATTAAAAAGAAAAATATATTTTATCAACCTGTTCGACAATAAATAATGCGAGGATTTTTTCTAATCCACTCTCGCATTTGAATCAGCGCGAATTCTCTGGTTTGCTCGTCTTCGCGGAGTTCTTGTTTGGCTACTTTTAAAGCGCGCTCGCTCAAAGCGCAGGTGTACTTGGTCTCGTCGTCGGTCATGTCTCTACGAAATGATGTAGTAAAAATTTAGCTAGGTATTTCGAAACGCGTGTAAATCTCGCGACTCGAATTAATTTAATGTTAACTCTAGAGTCGCAAAATTCAACGTTTTCTAATCAAACATTCGACGAGAGCTGTTATCTAATACAAGATTTTATATTATTATAGCAATCGTTAGATAATCGTGAACGCGTCGCGGAACATTGTATCGAGTTTAGATGGCTCTTCGATTACGATCTGAAGCGTATATGGTCTCGTGTAGCGTGTATGTGCCAAAATAAAAATTTTTTAATTCTTTTCCGGTTGTGAGATCGTATAGATCTTCAAGCAAGGTCGAATGTCCATCGAGTACGAAGTGTTAATTCGTCGTAATTTTGGTTATTAATTCAACGTCGTTGATTATCGAAGATATGTTAATTCTGAGGAAGGTGCCTTAGCTAGTGTATTCATGCTGAAGTACTGAAGGTACTTAAGGTACTTACGATGATGTAAGGTGAGATCACGATGAAATAAATTTTTAGATTTCACAAATCTACGTATTACATTGGTATTAAAAAAAAAAAAATTATCTAAAATTTTTAACCTCGCAAATTATAGTTTTGAAAAAAAAATTGAAATGAATTCGCGAAAAAATGAAAATAAAATTAATCTTACCCGAGTATTCGATTTCGATTGTTATTTCAGAGCACTTTTTCTATTACACAAATAGGAAAAAACACTAGTAGACAAAACCGATTGTTAGGATAACATTGCTCACGACTCTTCCAGCGCGTGATATTTTAAATGATAAACGTGTTTGTTCTCCTCTTCCTTCTATATGTCGAGTACAATATCACCGAGGCAAATGTTATTCGTCGCACTATCTTCTCAAACCGCCGTATCGGCATCCCCCCTAATTGCACTGTTAGACACCTAGCCGAACAATATTATTGAGATATCCTCAAGGACGTTCACGTTTCATTTGCCGAAATCAACTTCGTGATTTGTCGCCGCGTTTTTTCCGTGAACCTGGTCCGCTTGAGTATGATTGTGCGATTTTTCGAACTCCAGTACCTCTTGGGTATATGGTATTATTCTCATGTTTCGAAAAACCTCACCGAATCTGGTTACAAACACGTGGTGATTTTTTTTCTTCTCGACGTCTTATGGCCAGAAGTATCGCCGAAATACTCCGCGTATTCTGTAACCCATTTATGATCGACTAACCTTGAATACAAGTCTTAGAGTCGCGTTTTGAATTAGTTTTGGCACGCTATTATTTTTTATTTGAATGATTAAATAGCCTAAATGTATTTACTTTCATTTTACCAAGCAGAGTCAGAAGTTGTGGTTTGTCTTTGAACTTCTCCCTCTTTCGTCTTTATTGGTACGATGACCTAAAAGGATTGCATTTCGTTCTTCGTGATTGTATTTATTAGAGCACTTGAAATTTAAAATTATGCCAAAAGATATTTATAAATTTTTATGTACGATTTTTCGAGTTTCGAAAATTTTCTATTTTGATGGAAAGTTTGCATAACGCATTCAAATGATTTTATTGTTTGTAATGCAAGCTGGAAAATTTAGTCTTGGAATTTTCTATTTCTTACATCATTGTTGACATTTTTAGACGAGTTTTTGTTAAAAAATTAGCTATTGAAGTTAAACAGTTTCGGAAGAAGGGGTTGGAAGAAAAGGAACTCATATCTTTACGTCTTATACTCCAGTCAAATTAGTGTTTAAGCAATGAAGAATTATGGTTTGAACTCCCAAATTACTTTTTTGAGTTTTTTTTACTTACAATGACCGATATGAGTAAATTATATATGTCGTAAATTAATCTACATAAAATAACCCAGAAATTAGGTCCAACACATGTTTATCTATCATTTAGCGTTCATCAACAAAACGACTTTGAAGATGCCCTAAGGTATAAGGTATTTAATTTTCCATTAGAAAAAAAAGTTTACATTGAAAAAACGAGTTCGTTGGTTTTCCCCACATACCACCATACAGTAGTGGCCCTCTACCATGCTTTTTTGCGCGTATTACACTACCTGAAATTTTATATGGTATACTCTCGCATGAAAAACAGATTTAAAAAAAAAATCGTGATTGCTATTAGTCTAGTTTTTGAGAAATTGCCATTCGAAAATTTCAAAACCCCATAACTCAATGAGTAATCATTGGAAAAAATAGAAAAAAATTCTGTTTGTACCTTCCACTGATAAAAAGTCATAAAAAAAATTTCAACTTTTTATCTCAGTTACAAGATGAGAAAAAAAATAAAAACATATTTATGCCTATATCTCGGAAAATAGGCTAGGTGGGGTCTAAAATTTTGGTCAAATTTTTTTCTCGTTAGGGTCCATCTTTTGTCCTTGGAGTGATTCGAAGGGAAACTGAAGAAGGCAGTATCGCTTTGGACTTTAACTGACGTGAGATCAAACTACGTAACGTTTAATCCATTTTGAACTCTGCTTGATTATGTATTTTAATTGTATCGATTGTATTAAAAGTAAAAAATGTTAAAAATTAGCTCATGACTACAGCTTGATAATTCAGTCTACGAAAGTGAAAGAGTATGATAAAAATTTCTCTGAATCTTACCTTCAGTGACCATGCTGAATCGTTGATAGGAGTTCTCGTGTAAACAGGCAATGTTACCAATTACCTCAAAAAAGTAATTTGGAAAAAATTTTTCCAAAATTGGTCAATCTTCATAAATTTATCATGAAATGTACTATGAAGTTCCATTCTTTATAAAAGCAATCTATTTTTTTGGAATTTTAATTTATGCAAAAAAAGAAAAAAACTTGGTCACAGCCCTCCTCCTCCGCCATACATGAGTGAAAAAATCCGACGCATAGAATAGTTATACCGTGCGACCATTTTTTCATTTCTTTTGGTTTTTTATATGATAGTAATTGATGAAAATTATCATAATATTTATTAATAAATTTTTAACATTTTATTTTTTCATTATAAATTGATTTCAGTCAATTTTATCAAGAATCAGTGTTGCCAAGTGATCTAGAGTAATTAATCAAAAGTTGAATAAAAGACAAAATTTTGATAAATATCGTTTAGAATGGTTGGAAAACGAAATAATTGAGTTTTTATTTCTTGATCCAACAAAAAACAACGAGAGAAATTGAATTATTTGAAGTTTTTATTTTTCACAAGGGAATTTGGCACTGAGGAGTGCAAAGATCAGTTGGTCGTGCGGTAGTAACTGGTCTGGGTTCTGGTTGGTCATATGTCACGCTGTAATGACCAATCATGAGGGTAGAATGTGATAAAATGTAGGCAGTTTCATTTTCTACCTTCCTAAATAAATCGTTCAGTTTTCAGTGAACGACTGAAATTCGTTTGTGATTTGAATCATCAGCTGATTCTTGTTTTTATTTTACGAGTAAGTCGAGGTAATTTACCACTTTCCAACTTGCTTATTGGTTGTTACACGCGTGACGTATGACCAATTAGAACATGGACCAGTCATTATAACTACTCTGTAGTTTTTTATTTCTCAGATGAAGAGAATTCTCTCGCAACAGCGTTGAAGTATGTAGCGCCTACTAACCCATCTTTGGGGTTTAAAAGACCCTAGTGTGCGCTTTAGGAGTCACCAAAATTCTTGGTAATTAAAAAAAGTGTTTTTTTTTCTCGAAGAAGTTTTGGTTCATATTATTATTATTTTTTAAATTTCAGATTCGAATATTTATAGATTCAGATTTCCTTGAGATAAGTTAGAAAGTTTTATTGATGCAATATAATAAATTGATTATTCTTCAACAAGCAAATATGCAGCATGAAAGCAGACTATGAATACAATAAGTTTATTTTGATTCGATATTTGCCAACTTTTCGATGGTATATTGTTATCGGCATAATTAGATTATCGATATACCTGGATAGACTTCGAGTATGGGCAATACGAAGCAGGATATTGTGTATACACCTTGTAACATTTCAACGATTTATAACTAGCTATTGCGCAAAATATGATCGCTTATTACGGCCGAGGGAATTTTTTATGAACGTTTTATTTCCATCCGAGTCCGCATATATACCAATATGGGTAAAAGTAAAAACGCATCTGTTACGGTCACCTTAACGCGTTCAATTAAACGTCATCGTTGTAAATAAATTAACGATATTCCGACAATTTGAATTCACTTGTGAAATTTTCTTTAGGTATCTTCTATTTTATAAAAAACTATAGGTGATATAATATTTATGTTAGGTATATTATTTATTTATTTCATAATTTATTCATTCATTTATTTATTTCCCAATTTATTTATGTTGAGGCTACAAATGAAAATTATAAAATAAAATAATAATTTAAATTAATGAACTAAATAAATAAATAAATAAAGTAAATAAAATAAGAAAAATGAATTGAGTGAATGCAATAAATATAATGAATTGAAAAATTGAATGAATCATTGAAATAAATCAGGGAAATTAATTAGATAAATAAATGAAATACATGTCTTAACTGGCCTCTCCAAACAGGTCTAAATCCTTAAGCACGTGCCTCTAGCCTCAGTGAATGTAAACGGCACTAATAAAAAAAAATTTCGACCTTTCGTGTCAGCCTACCACATTTTCAGATGCTAACCCCTCCTTCTCCACTCTAACATGGAATAGATCATATTTTGGTCATCATTAGCCCTACAAACGAAGTTTGAACTTCCTAGGTCGATTTGGTGACGAGAAATGGAAGACTTATGAGAGAGGTTTTCTACTCTCCCTCCTCCAAAATCACTTGGGAAGCTGAAATCAGAATAAGTCAATCACTTGGACTCATTTCTTCATATAACATCACAATAAAAATTTTCGACCCTTTCGTGTAAGCCCACCCATTTTTAGATACTAACCCCTCCTTCTCCCCTCCAACATCATGTATGGAGGTGAATTAGAGTTATTGTATATTTTTCATTACCAATAATCGTGTGAATTCATATTAATTACATTTTCACTAATTGAGGCTCCTCAAGCTCTACTCAAATTTTGATAATACGCCATATTGGATCCATTTTGACCCAAATTGAAGAAATCATATTCTCGCCGCAAACTAACCAGCTATACAAAGTTTGACTTTTGTGGATTGATTTAGTGTAAAGATATAGAAGATTCAAGAAATTTCATGACTCATAACTTCCTCAAAAAGCCGTTTTTTAGTCCAACTCCTCTCAAAATGCACTTGAGAACCTGAAATTTAGATATGTTGATGCCAGTGACTCATTTTTTTATGTGATATCAAAACAGAAAATTTTAGGTATTTGCCCCTTCTCCAGCCCCTCTTAAAATTTGAATGATTTGTTATTTTAAGGTGTATCGAAAAAACAAAAAATTCGTTTTGTTGCCTTTCTAAAAAGAGTTTCTCACCAAGTTTTGAGCGAATTTCATGAATACCTACCGACGCTACGATTGGGGGAAAAATATATAAAATATATACCAAAAAATTAGACATTTGTCAAAAGATTACAAATTGTCTGAAACGAAAGATTTGAAGAACCCAGCCTCCCCGAATCTTTTTTCCAAATCAGGTAGACTGTAATAGCTATCGTTTTTAAGTTAAAAACTAATCTAAAAATTAATGTATGAATAGTTAATAAATAAATAAAGCATAAATCAATGAAAAAAATATTAATTGATTGAATAAAATAAATTGTTTAAATTTATTTAAATTGTTTTATTCATTCATTTAATTCATTTTTTTAAGTTATTTCATTTATTTTATTTATCTTTTCCAGTTTGATTTATTCAATAAATTAATTTTTTCATTTAATTCGGTTTATTCAATTAATTAGTTTATTTATTTATTTATTTACTTATTTATTTATTTATTTAATTAATTACTTCATTTATTTATTAAGGAATTGATTTCATTTAATCAATTAATGTTTTTGAAATTTATTCAATTTATTTCATTCATTTATTTGATCGTTTATTCATTTGAATTCTTTATTCACGATTTTTGTCAGTATCAACTTATTTTATTTTAGTAATTACTTATTATATTACATTCATTCTAGTCGTATTTTATTTTATTTATCCAGTTTATTTTGCCTGATTTATTGGAATTATTTCATTAATTTCTTGATTTATTTAATTTATTCCATGTACGAGTATCTATCTAATTTATTTTATTTTATTTATTTATATTTTATTTATTTATTTATTTATTTTATTCATTAACTTGAAAATTAATTAATTAATTAATTTAAATCTTCAATTTATTCATTTAATTTATTTATTCTTTTCAACAAAATTGCTTTCTTAAAACTTGGAACTTTGAAAGCTCGACTTGGAATGAATGTATCTACTCTAAAAAATATCAGTTCTGAATCTATACTTACTCTACTTCAAATTACTGTCGAACATTCATAATTTTGGTCGAACATATTATGCTGTTAAATTTGAACCACTTATGAGACTTCTTACTTCGAAATCATTTTCTCAAAAAACTATAAATTTTTATGAAAAATTCGTAATAGTCAGATTTATAGAACGTAAAATTCCCACGAAAGATTTCTCATCGATTTTTCTTCATGATGTTTCCTTGGCTAGGTATTCCGAAAAACCAAAAAAACTTTGAATTTCCAATACTCGACTTGCAGTACATCGATCGATAATCAGCTCTCATGCTTACCTCACTCAACCTATCCTCCAAATTTCGAGTCTATGCTTTCACTCTTACTAAAGTTATCATCGTATATAAAAATTGAGTCTTCAAAACTTACGAGCTTAAAGGTTCTTCAAAAGCTCGACTTTTTATGAAAGAAATGACTCTTAAACGTTCAGTAAAATCCACTATAGAAAAAAAATCACGCCAAATTAAACATTTTATAAAACATAATTTATTCAAAATAATAAGCACGTTTTTAAAATGCTCAAAAACTTTAATAAATAAAATCAAAAAATCACAAAAAACCCATTGGTAATTAAAACTCAAAAACAATATAATTATATTAAAAATAATACGCATATTTTAATATGCTCAAAAATAGAATAAAAATCAAATAACCCCAAAAAATATATAGGTACTTAAAAACTAAATAATAATTAAAAATTATACGCATGTTTTAATATGCTTGAAAATAAAATCAAAAAATCACACCTAAAAAAATCACATAAGGTAAATATGTAAATAGACACTTGAAACTTAATTATAATAATAAATATGGAACATTTTTTTTCTTCAAAATATTCATATACAGATGCATAGAAAAATTATGAATTAGGTATAATGTTAATCTTCAGCTTAGTCTAAAATGTCCTCCATACATGCAAATAAATTACCATTAAAATATATTTCGATTCGTTACTTTTTCAGGTTTTCATTAACCCACTTAAAATACGACAGCAACGGCATTGTGGTTTGTGTTCCACGTCATCGGTGGACATGGTGATCGTGAAGAGATTCAAATTTTACTATCGCTTCGGTTACCACGTTCATTAATGTGATTTGCTCGTTAGGTACTTTGCATTTGAATAGCCTACGTATCATTATTTTTATAACTACGAAGTGGGTTTTATGAGTGTTTTTTTTTTTTTCATTCGTATTTCATTATAGTAGTCAACTCGTATAGCTCCTTGAATTTCCAATACTCGACTTGCAGTACATCGATCGATAATCAGCTCTCATGCTTACCTCACTCAACCTATCCTCCAAATTTCGAGTCTATGCTTTCACTCTTACTAAAGTTATTCATCGTATATAAAAATTGAGTCTTCAAACTTACGAGCTTAAAGGTTCTTCAAAAGCTCGACTTTTTATGAAAGAAATGACTCTTAAACGTTCAGTAAAATCCACTATAGAAAAAAAATCACGCCAAATTAAACATTTTATAAAACATAATTTATTCAAAATAATAAGCACGTTTTTAAAATGCTCAAAAACTTTAATAAATAAAAGGGAAAAAATTAATAATAATGTTATAACAGCGATTTCGATAATGGGTAAATTTTTCATTCCGTAAATACTATAGAAACTTGTTTACTTGATATGTATTGTGGGATTGCCTGTATAAATGGTTGAAGGATTTAGGATTGACAACTTGTATGAGAAATGCGATTGAGTAACGAGTTATTAATTTTTTTCATGTTTTATCAGGTTATCGCATTAAAATGTAACTTCTTAATTATTATGCAAAAAAAAGTTTCAGAATTATATGCATTAAAACGTACCTAACTTCTTAATTATAATGCAAAAAAATTTTTTTAAATTATATTCAAATTTTTAAAATTAAATTCAAATGATTTAAAATTATTACCTAATTTTGCTGACATTTTCAACTTTCAAATCCTACATTTTCTTTTCAAAGGAAACTGACAAAAACGGATTGAGGCATGAGGGGTTTTGCTGCCTGGGCCTAATTAAACGATATACCGAGGCTCCTCTCCGTCATTTATTTTATGGTATCAGAGTAAAATCATTATCTCAAAAAAATTAATATAATAATTAAAATGAAAATAAAAAACAAAGATAAATGTAAGTTGAAATTAAGGAACAAGAAAATATTGTAATCAATTTTAAAAATTTTCTAAAACTACAAAAAAAACTAAAAATCAATTCTTGAAGTTGTTTTGTGTTGTATGCAAAGTTATATCTAGAATCTCAGCCAAGGACAGGTCTGTGAAGGAGAATAGGACTAAATTTGTTGGTAAAGGTCTAACAGTAATTCTTCGCCCCCTCATTCCATATATCCACCAAATAAATCTTATCACCACATCTAATACCAATCCAAGCCGTGCCTCTAATCTAAGCGGCAGTACATGGCACTAATTAATTAAAGAATAAAAATCTAACAGTTATTAGGGGATTGATAATGACTAGATTATTCTCATATATATGGGGGGTGGGGAGTTGGAAGGGATTTTGAGAACGGAGTTGATGCAGCCATATTTAGGATAGGTTATCAGTGGTTAATTGTAAGTGGGGTTTGTTATCGAAGTCCTATATTTAAAAAAAATTGTAATGCATTTAAAAATGGTTTTTCTATGGTTAAAGTCTCTTAAACCTCTTAGAACAGAAACAAAAAAAAAATCATTTTTCAAACTTTTTAAGATCGTTAAACATTTTCAAAAACATAAATATAAAATTTAATAAATAATATTTTGAATATTTTTAGAGCTCTC
Organism: Phenacoccus solenopsis; assembly: GCA_009761765.1. NCBI lineage: Eukaryota > Metazoa > Arthropoda > Insecta > Hemiptera > Pseudococcidae > Phenacoccus > Phenacoccus solenopsis. Next base: position 1,704 of record VFXL01000084.1, on the reverse strand, counting down.
CAAAAGAATTCTGTATATAAGAAATTAAAAAATAATTTTTTCCAATTTTCAGAATCTCAATAATTTTTTTTTTTTAATTTCAGTGAAATAAACAAATTTATCGCGTATTTAGCACATACCTGGTTTTAAGGAGAGGGGGGGTAGGTGTCTTACCGCAAGATCTTTCTTTAAGTGTGTGTGTGTGTTTTTAGTTAATAATTAACCAACGGAAATGACCTCAACATTTTTTTAGTACATATCAACTTTTGGGTAATTATTTTAAATACTTGACTATATTTCCCACTTGACTTTATGGAAATGACCCCCCCCCCACCTGCAGTAGTGATCCTAAAATCGGCACAGATTTAGCATACATTTCAACATAGAACCTCTGAATTTTTATTTTAATCAAAATATGTTTAAAGATTTTTCTGAATTTTTTAAAACCCTTCAAAATTTTTGAAAATTATAATAAGACAAATGGTATTTAAAAAAAAATTGAAATCACTGATAACTTCTTTGAAACACACAAAAATATGAATATTCATCTCAAGGTCCATTTGATGTTTTGTATCCTAACACAGAATGAAAAAGACTATACCATGCGTCCAAATGATTAGGATACAATCAGCGAAAAAATCTCTTTCAATTATTTAAAATGTTTTTTTTTTCAAATGCAAAGAAACTGTAATGCAGTTGAAATGAGTTTATCAATCTCAAAATTCATTAAAGTAATTTTAGGAATGATTTCTGATTTAGAAATTGTTGTTTAACTCTTATTATGTTATCAACAAACTGAGATTTTTGCGCTGATTGTACCGTAATCACTTGGACGCACGGTATATTTTCTTTAATATAAAATGAAGTGCTGATAGCCATGTACATCCTATACAAATTTTGAATAGAATTACAAGCAAAAATTCTGTAAAAGTAGTGCATTTAGCTAAAAATTTCAAAAATTCTACATTTTTTAATGTAAGGTAAAAAATGAATTGTTTCAACCATTCTACTTCCTGAAAAAATAAGGTGAAAACATTGTATATTCTTGTCAGTGCTCATTGTTTGAGTTATTCATGTTTTTAAGATTGTAGGTCTATTCATATACCGGGTGACTACTTGATTCGAGCACCACAAGCGCAGAAATCTTTCCCTGATAGAAATAAATTATATATTTGAATGATGTTAGCAAGAATAAATGGCATAAATAATATTTATTTAATGCTTAAAAGCGTTGATCAATGAAATTCAAAATTTTAATTTATACTTTCGTTGTCAAAAATACATAATTATATGTTAAGAATTTTTTCATCTTTTAGCTAATTTTTTCGCTTGGGTGCTCGAATCAAGTAGTCACCCGGTATGAGCATCAACTCCAACCTTTCATTTTCTGTATTCTTCGGAGGGGAGGGGTTTATACTAAATGTCCTTCAAAAGTCTTGCATTATGTTTAATAGATTTTGTTAGACACGCTGTATGAGGAATTTTCATTTCAAATTGAAAATAGAGTTTATGGGGACAATTCGTCTTCTTTATCCTCTTCTGAACCATTTCAAGAGATTAAGAAGTTTAGTAATGATCTAAATTTAATCTACTACGTAAAATTCTTATAAATCTCGTGATGGTCAGTTATTAGCTTATTACTCTTATCTTTGAAATCAACTTAAAACTAATTAGCTTAAAAATTAATGATTATACATAAGAAAAAAAATGAAAACAAAACAAGCA